>VWPU01001833.1:0-130800 GCA_013398955.1 Callaeas wilsoni | reverse complement strand
CGCGGCGGGGCGGGGCATGGGGCACCTCTCGCGAGAGCCGCGCCTGGGGGCGGTCGGGCGCCGGGTCTCGCGAGACCGCGGGCATGGCGCTGCTGCGGGCGCTGCTCCTGCTGCTCTCCAGCCCGCGGCTCGTGGAGCGGCTCTCGGAGTCGCGGCCCATCCGCGCCGCCGCCCGGGTCACCGCCGCCGCCCTCACCCGCGGCCAGCGCGATCTGGCCCCGCGCCTGCTTCGCCTGCGCGACGCCTTCCTCGCCGAGCTCAAGGACGGCGCCCGCGCGCGAGGATGGCCGGGGCCGCGTGGGCCGGGTCGCGGCGGCCGCCCCGGATCAGCGCCGTGATCGCCGCTTCGAGCGGGAGGCCGCTGCGGACAGCGCCGGGGAGGACACGGGAACCGCCGCCGCTTCCCTGCGCCGAGCGCAGGAGCACACGGAACGCGTTGGAGCCGGCGGGTGAAGGGCCCCGGGCGCCGGTGACAGAGCGGCCCCGGCAGCCGCTCCGGACCCCGGCGTTGCCCGGGCTGTGGATGGCGAGCTGCGGACTGGACGGTGCGTTCCACATCGCATGGCCTGGAGCGACTCCTCGGGAAAGCATGAACACGGGAAGCTGCTCCTCATCGGTTTCATGGATTTCCATTTCAAAGACAGTATACACGTTCCACGGTTCTCAGGAACAAGCAGACTCACGTTATAATCACCCACAATGCTGTGAAGATTGTCACTTTAAGTGCTTGATAAGAAACTTGAAATAAAACCACAATTCTCCCCGGTACCTGTAACAATGTAACAATGTCTGTGTATACAGCAGTAGTACTCTATAGTTCATACAGTTTTATTAGAAAAAGGGTTTTAAGTGTTGACGATGATGGACAGGATAATGGAGATCTTACAGGAAGGTAAAAGAGGTTCCGTAGCTATCCTAAAAGTACACCTCAAGTCTATTGTAGCAAGAAGGGTTTACAGGGAAGAAAATGACCAACAGAGCCACCCTACATATAAATGGAAATACATATATATAATGGAAAAGGATGCGTCTATCATGTGTAATGTATTGGGCGGGTTTGCTTAAGATGCTGTATGTGATGACATCTGTGACACTACAGCAGTTAACCTTCTTTAGAACGTGTTTCACTGTTTGATCCAGCTGCATAGAGGCTCAGTTAACTGGCGAGGGTCATTTCCATTCCTTGTATCATCCCAGGTGAGAACAACCTTGTACTTTGAGATACAGTTTCCTGCATTGCTGGTAAAATTAAACCTCCAGCAACAAAGACAGGTGTGCATGGATGGAGAAACTGCATCTACAGTGTAAATTACAAAGGTCTGGCTGGCAAGACCAAAGCAGTATATTGTCAATCTGAGCTCGTATTTGTAGTCCAGGTTCTCTTGTTGGCTCTGCAGGTTACCTGTGCAGTGGTAGAGAAGTCATCATCCCATGGGAATGGTGCTCCATTACATCCCCCAAGAGTTTCAAGATCCACCCCACTCAGACTGCCAGAATTCTTAAGGTTTATGGAAATAATTTTCAAGATTTAAGTTGGTTAACAAAGCTGAAAATGGGAAGCAGGACATGGAGTACCAACTGTAGCAAACAGTTATGTAGACCCAGTGTAAGAGCGAAAATTAACTTGGACAAAACATTTGCTGTCACGATGCGTTCACAACCACTTTCACTACTTTGTGAGTCACCAGTACAAGCAGATAAGCACCTCCTCTCCCTCTGCCTCTCCCCAAACAGGCACCTTTAATTTACAGGCAGGTCAGCAGTGAGGAATGATGTGGGATGAACGTACACAGGGAACACAACACAAAATGCTTTACAAGAGAACAAGAGCTATGTTCTCTGAACATCTAGGTCATACCTATAGCTTGGAAAATACAGGCAAGTCCTTCACATTCATTTTTCCTGGTTTCTCTTTAGAGCCTGGCATCAACCTGTATTATTCTTGTCTCTGTTGAAAACCTGGCTCTTAAGACCTTACGTAAGGTTGTGTGGGTGAAGAACTGCCAAAAGCATTACCACCTTTGTAAGCAGAAATAATTCAAGTGTCAGATTTGTTTCAGAGAGAGAGGCTTGATCTACAATGCATGCGCCAAGTCAGGATGTTTTGGATCCAGAAGTTCACATGGGTAAAACCAAAGACGGTAGGTCATGCTGTGCTATGGAGCATACACGTCATTGTCAGCCGAAGCCCAGTTGTTGGTGTCCAGTTTAGAAAGAGACTGCCCTCCCGTGGAAAGCCGGGATACGAGCCGGCATTCCCACTGAGCTGATCTAATGGGGAGCAGTTCCTGCGAGGGGAGGGGGCGCAGGGGATGCGGCTCCTCCCTCGGGGCTGCCTTCCCTCCACGGCAGCAGGACCGCGGATCTCTGAGCCTGTGGGGAGCCCGTTCAGAGATGCTTCTGGTTCAATGGCACGAAGGATCAAATCCCTCCCAGTTACCTGCTGTCTGCGCAGCTCCTCGATCCAGGTCCCGCAAGACCTGCCGTGCGCTCTGCCGGGGTGACAGTCGTGACAGAGCAGCGACAGCTGCGAGAGGCGCGGCGGGAGCGCGCAAGGGAAGGCGCGCCCGAGGAGCAGCCGCGGAACACCGCACACGCTTAATGCCATCACAGCGCTGCCCTCCCGAGCTGCCCGGGGCCGTACGTGGGTTGCACGTTCACGAGGATGGAACTCTGGCAAGGAAGGCTAAACAGGCAAAGCTTGGATTTTAGGATTTAGCACAAGTACTTAGGCTGAAGCATCTTCCATGTTCTAAATCAGATTCTGCCAGATTCTGCTGGGGATTTTTCAAGACGGACCCACCCAAGGCAGTGGTACAGTACTGTGACTGCAGTCTGGTCTAATGAATTTTTAAGAACATAAAATAAAAGATTACCGAGTCAAACCAGCTTTTGTCTAGCCCTGTAACCTCTCTCCAGCAGCTGAATTAATGCCTGTTATCAGTAAACACCCCACAGCCCCCAAACCCTGTCAGAGATTATAAGAGCTTTCAAAAATAAATCTCACATGGAAACAGCTAAGCTTCAATCACAGTTTTCATGGGCTCTGATTTCACCCTCTCTCATCAAGAGAATTACAAAAGTTCATATGAAACACCACAGAGCTGAATAAGTCAAATTTCGAGCAAGTTTCTATCCAGAACTGGCTACCCTAAGAGCTTGAGGAATGGGAATAAAGAGACATGGGAGAGCTCCTGGTGCCACTGCTGGTGCTGAAAGGGGGGCGTGTGAAAGAGGAAGGTCTCACACCACCATCAGACAGCACTCAAATAAAGTAAAAGACTACAACTTTGTTCTCCTAAAACCTAAAGGCTCTGACAATCTCTGTGTAGCTCAAGGATGTAAAGTCCTGACTGACTCCTCCAATTTCCACTGGATAGGACAGGTATTTGTGGTGGGTCTTCCATTGATAAGTGAGGAAATATCAAAGTCTCATTCTTGAATGAGACACCACATTTTGTAATTGTGGCTCTGACCGTACCAGGGATTATAATAAAGATGTGACAGTCGCTGCAGGTAAAATTGCTCGCTCGCTGCTCTACGGTCTGGCAGAGGGTTTCTTCTCCAGAGCCAGCCATGTCAATGACTTCCACATGCATGTCTGTTTTCTTGACATTGAGCAGAGACCTTGGAGGCATGTAGGTGTGCGCAAAGAGCAGAGTGTAGTGCCGTGCGTGGCTTGAGGACGCTGGAGAATGGATGAGTTGCTCCAGTTGAAACAAACAGGGAATGAGCCCTCCCTGGTGTAAGCACCCAAACAGAAGTGCCCCCAGAAGGTTGAACAGAACAATGAGGAGTTTCCATTTCACAGCTCTGTTTGGTGACGCGCTGAACAGGACCAATGGCAGGATGAGAGGGATGAGAAACCGAGGCTCCTGGTGACTGAACAGGGACAGAAATGCCAAAGGAACAAAATAAAACAGCAGCAATGTTGGACTGCCCTCGGAATGCACCAACAGCCCAGGTGGCCCACGGTAACACCATCTGACGAGCATTAATTGATGGACATATTTCTTTAGCATTTTAAAGCCAGCACCAATGGCCAGAATATGCAAGATCCCAAACAGCATTACTCCATTGACTGTAAAATGTGTAACTCGTGGGTGACTTCCATGCAATGCAAGATTATGAGGATTAAGATTATATCTGAGAAAATTGAAGGGGGTTACTACCATTTTGTCATGTAATTGAGCTATTACATCAATTAGGGTGCTCTTGTTAGTGCCGTAGAGATTGTCTAAGCTCACAGAGGTAAAATAGAAGGTGTCAGCAGTTATGAAAACAACAGCAGTAAAACATGCACATAGGATAAGCTTCAAAAAGTGGTTTATGAGAGTTTTAATGCTCTTTTGAGAGTCAACAATTAAACCAACCCAGTAAAGCAGGGGCATTAGAGCAAATGCCAGAAAGGTTGGCCTGTTGAAAAACCCAGCAGTTGTTATGACACCTATGAGAGAGCTGCTTGTAGGCTCTGCTGAGCTGCCACTGGACTTCCTTGAAGAAACCAGTACCAAGAGAAGAGCAAAGAGAAGTCCTTCGAGTGTGTTGGTAAACGTTCTTGTATAAAACACCAGTGTGACATATGATCCAGCAAGAAGTACCAGCGCTTTCCACGGATCCGCTCCCCAGAAAGGGGCTAATCGATAAACACTATAGTCAAGTATGAAAGAAAAGATTGTAAAGAGCAGGCGAGGAGATACAAGAAGAGTGTAGCTGTTGATGCAACTTGAACATATGCCCAACTGCTGCAAAGACTTGATCACCCAATAAGTAACTCCTGATGTCATTAATGGGAAAACAACTGTTCTGCAAGGAGAGCTGGAAAGGAACTCCCATGGATAATAGACCTGTAGGTTTAAAATATCTCCTACAAAGGAAGAGAAAAATACATACATAGATAATATATTTTATTCAGTAATTCATCATTAGGGACACTACTTGGTATAAGAGGCATCACAATACAGAGCAGCTCCTAAACTTTTGAAACTGGTGTCAACCTTGATATTTTTGGGAGCGTACCATTCATTTTTACAAAGCATAGAAAAGCCTGTCACGGTAATTTGGTTCGAGGCGCCACTCGCCGGGGACAGCACGGAGCAGGAACCCACCCACCCGGCCAGCCCTGCGGATCCTGTCCTGCCCGGCTTGCGGGACTCGCTGTGTGAGGGCGGGATCCCTGGGGAACACCCGCCTGACCGGCGATGCGGGACACGCTGCCCCTGGCCGCATCGCTCCGCGTCCCCTCGAGCCCGCGCGGGGCCACCCGGTGCCGGGCGCAGGCCTTACCTGCCATGACCTCGGGTGCCTGGAAGAACTCGTCGGGGTGCACGTACCCGCTCTGCGGCAGGAGGCACCAGCCCGCCCGCAGCGCCGCCAGCAGCGCCCACAGCGCCCGCGCCACCATGGCGGACCCGGCCCCTCGCGCCGCACCGCCAGGGGGCGCGCGGCCCACGGGCGAGGCGCCGCAGCCAGAGCCCGGCGCGCATGCGCACACCCCCACCCCTCCCAGCCGCCGCCGCCGGTGGCTGAAATTCACGGGATCCCGGGATCGGTGGGGCTGGAAACGACTCGGGGATCATCGAGTCCAACCCGCGACCCAACACCACCGTGTCAACCACGCATGGCACGGACTGCCACGTCCAGTCTCTATTCAAACACCTCCAGGGACGGTGACTCCACTGCCTCCCGGGCAATCTATTCCAGTGTCTCATCACCCTTTCTGTGAATTCCTCCTGATGTCCAACCTGAACTCCCCCGGCACAGTTTGAGAGCATGCGTTCTATGAATATGTTCTCTCGTCGTGTCACTGCCTGGGAGAAAAGCCCGACCACCACCAGGTTGCACCCTCCTGTGAGGGAGTTGTCAAGCAGGATAAAGTCACCCTGGAGCCTCTCCAGGCTAAACACCCCTAGCCTCCTCAGCTGCTCCTCATGGGACTTGTGCTCCAGACCCTGCTCTGGGTACATCCCAGCACTTCGATATCCTTCCTGAATGGAGGGGCTCAGAACTGGACACAGCACTCCAGGTGTGGCCTCACGAGTGCCAAGTGCAGGGGGACAATCACTGCCCTGCTTCCCGCTGGCCACACTACTGATACAGGCCAGGCAGGATGCCACCGGCCTTCCTGGGCACACGCCGGCTCATGTTCAGCTGCTGTTTCATAACTGACAAAAGCACACGGAGACGAAATACAGCGGGGGCTGCCGCTGGGCACACCTTGCCAGTAGTCCTGGGTTTGAGTGCTGAGCACGGCGTCACTGCTCCCTGCACAGCCACGCTCACCCCACCGGGCACAGCCGGGCGCTGGGATCAGTCTGCGTCCCACTGCAGCCCCAGTAACCGGGAGCAATGGAACAGTGGGCACTGAAGGGGAATGGCAAATGCTCATGTCCCAGAAAAGCAGTAGTTTAGCTACCAGGCTGGAGTCTGGTTAAAGAGTGATTACTTCTCATGTTTATTTGATATTTTCACTTATTTACATGATTACTATCTGGCTTTACCAGGTTTTTATTATACCAAATGTCTGTTCATCCCAGGATCATGAGGTGGTCTCTACAGTCAGGAGGACAGTGCCTGCCAGCAGCACAGCAACATCTGTGGTTAGTGCAGCTATAGATAAAAATAAAACCTGAATGCTACAGCCAGTAGACATGGCTACTCAGAAGTGAAGTACTTTGTTTCACCTACAGCAAATACAAGTTTCATGCACAGGCACTCAGGATTGCCCTGTGTGGAAGGAGGACAGCCATGAGGTTCTTGATGAAGGCTGCATCAAACTAAAGATCACAGGACATCTCTGGCCAGCCATGAGAGCACTGGGTGTGGAAAGTCAATAAGCTCAGTAGATGCTCACATGTGGCTTTGTTCTCTTCTCTGTCAAAGGGTAGTCGCCCTTCCAGTCTCTCTGGGCTTCTTTTTCATCCAGTGACTTGGGGAATTTCCCCTCCTTTCTTCTGCTGGAAGGTAGAAGACTTTGTCCACGGCAGAAGCTGGACTGGTCTCTGTTCACAGCCTGTCCATTCTCTGTGCACTTACCTCTGCAGCAGCGGAGCTCAGGAGAAACAGGGCAGGATGGGTAAAGCAGGGATGTGGAGTCTGAACATGACCAGCCAGGAGGCCACTAGAGAGAGGATTCACTAGACAAGAGTTTTGATATTGCCTTCCAAGAAATTCTTGTACAGGTCAGAAACCCAGTATCCATCTAACAGTTCTTGGGAATCCTGGGTGGTTCAATATCAGCAACAACGGCAGAGATGCTCCAGTTTTAGACTGATCTTGTAAACCATACCGGTACTGTATTGCTGGTTTCTGCCCCAAATTCCACCCCATCCACACAGACAAGGGCAGCTTCCAGCCCTACCCCACTCCCTGACGGGCAGATGCTGTTGGCACTTGCCCGGCAAAGAGGCAGGAAGAGGCATTCACATAGCAGCACAGCACATCATCCAGACAGCAGCTTTTCTGAAGAGAAGGTGGCAGGGCAGAGGTGGCCTGGAAGTTCCCACTTGGACCATGCTAGTCCAAGCCTTGTATCTGACATAAAACAAGCAGGGGAATGACAGTAGCCATGAGTGAGTACTGTGTTATCTTATTACCTGCCCCAGAGCACTGGGATGTTTGCATCCCTTCAAGGGACTCAATATATTCACTCCCCAGCCATTCTGTGTATGTTCTCTTCTCTTTTACTGGCACAATCTGAACAGTAGAATCCTTAAAAATCAAGTCTTTTCCCTGGAAAGTTGAAGAATCAAACATTTTGAATCCATTTCCATTGCTGCTATTTCCAAAGTAGACCTGAAAATAATGAAAAATTCTCAGTATTTTGCAAGATGAAGTGCCATGTTCCTGTCATACAACAGGAAAGATGACAGGAACCGTTTTGTAGATGAAAAATTCATACACAATTGCAGAATCTCTCTTACGCGTTTGCTTTTAGATGCTCCAGTAGATCAGATACAGAATTCTGCCACTGGCACTTACAAGAACAGCATTTGTGATTTTGTTTTTTTAGCTACTATCTGGAAAAAGAGCTGTAGTTTTTAAAAAATTCTCCTGCCTCAATATTGTTATGCAATATTGGGTTTGGCTGCCCAGGAGTTACAGACATGACTGAAGCCTAGCACGGAGATATTGCTCAGTCTTGATTTTGAACTAATTAACTTCAGGGTGGAGAAGAAGGAACCTCACTGTGGCAGCCAGGCACACTCTGCCTGCATGGTTTACCATGTACATGGCTGCAGCATAAACAAACCCAGCAACGTTCCATTGCATTCCAAGGAAAATTCCAGAATGGAAGAGCATTAGCACGTACTCTGTTTCTTGTAGACCTCAAAGTAAAGCAGAAACGGGGGAAAGCCATTGGAAAACACCTTAAGCTCCAGGAAAATCCCTACTGCAACCAGTGGCTGGGCAAAAAGTTGAAATCTCTTGTGCACCAGGGTGGTTTTACTGGGTGAGTTAGATGGGTTGTATTTTACCTCCTCTGTCACACTCCCAACAGGGCTGTGCACCGTGCACATGCTGCCAGTGCCATGAGGCAGGATATGGCAGCATGGTCCTGTTGTCTCTATCCCTGGACTGTGTTAGAGCATATATAACTCCCCTCAAAAATAAATGGATTATTAGTACCTGGGCTCTGTCCAGTAGTCCATATATAGCAAAAACGTTGACATCTGGGTGAACCATAACAGCCCGGGCTGGCACCTGAGCCAGGTGACAATCGGCAAACTGGGTGACTTCAGCACGGGCACCATTTGGACACAGTAACTGGAAATCACTGGACTTCAACTTTTGGGCCCAACTAGCATTGTTTTTACCTGAAAAAAAGGAACTGGTCATTGTCAAGCAATGAATGCTTTAGAGCAAGAAAAAATAATTGGATTGTAATAAAGAGACATGTAAAACTAAGTACCATCTGTGTTCTCAAACACTGTCGAGTGCTTCACAAAGGCCACATCCCCAGAATCCTCTGCCAGGCATCTAAAGGAAGCCAAAGATATAAATTCAATCCAAAGCATCTTTATGTGAACCACATTTTTTTAATAACCAATAGGTTTAGAGTGCAATTTTTTTACAGGCATTCCTGCAAACAAATGTACTGGACCCAAATGTAGTAAGAAAAACCAGAGAAATTAAGCATCATGGACGGAGAGAAAAGCAACATCTTTGCAAAATAAAACAATTATTCTGAATTACAAATTTCAAGAGTGGAGTAGAGTAGAAATAAATTATTAAAAGCAGTGTGAAAAACAACAAAAAAGACCAGTATTAGATGAGTAAAGAAGATCTAGTATGTGATATTCAGGGCAGCATTTGCAGCTCTGTACATTAGAGATCTCTAGTTAATCTAACTGCAATTTCTAAGGGTACTGTTCCAGAACTAAGTTCAGTTTCCTCTAATTTTCTGAAGCAGAAGCAGCCCAACATGCCAAGGGACCCTAAAACCACCTCCTCTCCTATATAGCTTACTCTGTGTTTTCAAGAAGCATTTCCTAAAACAAAATAATGAAACCAATGAAATAGATGTAAAGCTGTAACTGTGCATGGCTTATGCAGTACAAAATGCAAAGGAAAGTTATTAATGGTAACAGTTACCAAAAATACATTTATTTCAATTGCATCTAGTTCAACATCAACAGTTCTAATCAAAGGTCTTATCACGATGTGGCTGATACTGTCACACGGAGAATGAGGACTCAATGGGGCTGTTCAGTGCATTTCTCCATAAAAAAAAGCTTTTCCTAACAGCTTATTCACTACTCTGTGCAGTTTAATTTGCCCCAGGCAGTGGGATATACACAATCTGAATGGCCTCTCACACCTCTATCGAGTTAGTCTGAAGATAGCCAGAGTTGAAGGAATCTGGAAATCTGAATTTTAAGTCCATCTCAATCACCTTCCATAACTCCTTCTTCTTTCAGAGGGGATCATCAAGGTGTCACAGATAGACCTACCCCTACCTTGTAGAAGACTGTGATCCTCCATTTTTTCACCCAATTTCTACCCTTTTAAATACTTAAAACTGCCTGCATCACTCAGTGAATTAAGCACGTTCTCTATTAAAAACAAAAAGTAATCTCCATATAAAGTTTGACTGTATGGACACTATAATAAAATGCACAATCTTAGAATTATGAGCAAGGCTGTAACAGCATTTGTTGCTCATTCATCTGGTGACTGGGAGCTGGCTCTGTTGATCTATGAAGTACAGCAGAGGATCTGGAGTTTGCCTGCAAGGCATGTACCCAGCAGAGCAGCTGGACTCAACTAAACAGGTTTGCAAAAAGTAGTTGTCCAAGCCTAACACTTCAATATTTACAAGGCAGCTGCTGTTGAAGTCTCCTCCCCTGAAGAAAAAAGGCGGCTTTCTGCCAGCTGTTACATGCACCATTACCTTCCGAGGTGAAGGTCAGGAAAAGGAAGTGCTCGTTCCATACCTAAGAGTTTCACAGGCTTTGGGTATGGCCCCATCTGTACATGTACACTGTTACACAAAGTATTTTCCCCCTCTATTTTTAACATACTTCATTTTGAAGAGGATTTGGTAATTGAACATTGGCCATAGCTGTTTGTGCTGTACAGAAATCTACCTTCAGCTACAGCCAGCAATGAGTCAGAGCAGTGAAGACACACTCCAGGCACCCCGTCACGAGCCTGTCACTCTCTGCAGGGACTTACAGCAGCCAGATCCTGGATACTGTGTGCCTGCTTCCTGCTAGAGCTCCCTATGGATGACCTGCCCATCCAGAGTGGCAGACTCCCTGTCCCACTAGATTAAAGCAAGACTGGAGACCAACAACAATCTACTTGGTCCTCACAAGGTGGGTGCTCTGTACAGGCACGTGGTTTGGGCTGCTGGCCACGTGGCTGGCTGCAAGGAAGCCTGCAAAGGCTGTGACATGAGCCAGTGTAATGCCTTATGCCATACCTGCATTGGTGGAGACATCTGGGGACACACGTCCCACCTCATTTACAGCACCTGCTGCAGCAACAAGAACCTCTGTTTGCTGATGGGATGGAAACCAGGTGCTCCTTGCATTTTGGCAGGCTGGCACACTAAATCACAACAGTGGCTATCAGTTACCTGAAGGCTCCGCTGTAGCTGTAGTAACGTTCCTGGCTACTTGCACTGCATTTGTTGTTTCCACTCTCGTCTCCGATACAAAGCTGACAGAGCTTTGCTGGGTAATTGTCCCGCTCAGCTGAGGGCACACAGCTGGCGGAGAAAAACTCACTCACAGCTGGGGAAAGAAAAAACCAACATGAGGAGTGAAAATTGTGGGCTCTTCACAAAAAAAGGCAGATACAACATCATGAAGTTATAACCAATGCAGGTTTCAGTAGAACACTAGAAATACAAGATACAGCTGCCTTACTGGAATTCACAAACTAGAACTTCTAAAATATTTTCAGAGCACTATTTAGCTGCCTATGTAATGAAACCAAAGAGCCTCCTGGGAGATAGATAAGAAGTAGGCAAGCAAAATTAGAATCTGGAGTTCCATGTTCATAGATCCTTTTCTTGTTGTGCTACATTGTTTCATTACCTAATGCAGTTTGAAAAATAAATGCAATAAAATTCTGGACAGGGGCACAGGGATGCATTAGGATAATGGGGTGTTCTGGGGGAGCAGTCAGGGAAGTGGAGGTTCTCCTCTGACATCTGTGGCAAGCTCTGAGCTCCCAGTGTTAAAAGGACACAGACAGTCTGGAGCAAGTAGAGAGGAAGGACAGTAGGATACTCAGAGGGCTGAAGCACAGCTGGCACTTACCAGGCTGAGAGCTGGGCTTGGGCAGCCTGGAGATAAGACAACTAACAGTGTACTGCTAGCTTAATCTACACAGTGGGTTTTTCAGGAAGACAGAGCCAGATCCTTCTCAGGGATGCAGAGTGAAAGGATGAGAAGCAACAGACCAAAGTTATGTGAGGGAAAATTCTGATTAAATACAAGAAAAGAAACCCTTTGTACCAAGGATGGTCAAATAGTGGGACAGGGTCCAGAAAGGCTGTGTGTAACCTCTGTCCTAGGAGTTACTCAGAACCTGCCTGGACACAGTCCTGAGCAATATGAACTACCAGACCTTTAAGCAGTTGGTTGGACTAGATAACCTCAAACTGTCCCTTCCAACCTAAATTAGCCAATGATTTTGTGATAAAGGAAGGGAATACTTTCGTGTTAGATCTAACATTCTCAGACCCCTCCACTAGTCCACACTGGTGGCAAACTTAAAATTTCAAATCATTATATTAAAAACACAATATCCCCTCACAGATATGATTAATATAGAGCTATGAAACATCAAAATTACTTCCCTAATTAAAGTTTATCATTAGACTATTACTATCTTTTCGATATGTAATACTGTTGTCTTACCTTGAGGAATATTACACTCTCTGTTCTTAATAATCCCCCTCTTAATGAATACACCAATGGGAATATTCCATCCAGCGTTTCTCCCCAGCCCTGTGTGGCAGGACTTCTTCCCTCTCAGGTCACTGATGGTGAATGCATTGGACAGATTTCGTTTCACTAACACCACAGCATAGTATGCATTGCTGCTGTCATTAGCTTGTGGAAAAAAAACCAACACAACACATTACAGCTTCCCCTAAGCATTCCCACAGCTTAGCGATCATCTATGGATCCATTACACTTATCTGGTGGCAATTTCAATTGCAGCAACAATCTGCTAGTCAGGCAGTATGGCTCTACATGGAATTACTCTTCACTTCTACTGCCTCACGCTGCTGCCTTCACCTACGGTCTGGAAGCTGGTACTGCCACACACCTGAGCTGAATAATCTACAGACAAGATGATGAAGTGTTCTTGTTCCCACCAGCTCTTATAAACACATCCCTCTGAAAAACAATGTTTGGGGCATAATTAACTTAGCAAATCTGCTTCAAGAAGTTATTTTTATGTGAAAACTTCAAACCTGCATTAAAACTTCAATGAGTTTTGCAGCAAATTTAAACTCTGCCTTAGTGACACTGTGGACACAGGCCCTCTTAATTAGTGACTCTGAAGCAGCCACATTGACAGGAAGAATTTGCTTCTGACTAGAATCTACTGTGCTATTTTTGTATTTTTGCTTCTCTTAAAAATATTTTGATTTTGTGAATACTAATTTTTTCCACTGAAAATATTTTTTTCCAGAATTCAAAAAAACAAATGAAGAGGTACAAGACTCAAAATTGCCAAAGACTCAACCTGGTCCTGCAGCAGGACACACGAAAGTAGCCTCATTGCAGAAGCTCATCTCATATCTCCTCTATCCATGATGTGAGGCTAGTAATTCTTATTTCCTTTGAAAACAGCGTTCCCAGCAGGGCCGGGAACAAAGGACTGTGCGTTTAGTGCTGTTTTCAAACAACCTGGAAAAATAAGGTCAATATTTATGTTTCTGGACCTTCTCACCAGAGTAACTTTCTCCAGCAGCTGGTACAAGGCCATATGTCTTCCCAGCTGTGTAAATATCAGCTCCACCCAGAACTACAGCATCACTTTCCTTTTTCTGAAAAATAAAAGACAATATAGGATTTCTGTGAAAAAACCCAGCAGATACTTTCCCTGCTACAATGATGACACCTTTAGGGTCACACCTGTGGCACCTTGAAGGGCAAGGCTTACAGCAAAAGAGCATCACACTGCAAAAGAAAACCTCCCAAATGTGCATAAAGCATCATCAGTGAAACAAGGACAGGAGCTTTCACATACACAGGCTTGAGTTAGATGGGAAACAGTGCCCTCACCAGAGCCAAAGATCATCAGGGTTCAGGCTCATCCTACAGATCATCTCCTTGAAATCCAGTGTTCCAACTTGTCACCAAAGTGAGTGCGTATATCTAACCCCACCTACTCAGCAGAGAGCAGCTTTTGTTCATTTGGTTTATGGCACAAGGATTGTAGCAGCCTACCTGGATCAGCTCCATGCACTCTTCCTTTGTCTTGGCTGAAATACACTGAATTGCTGGCTTCAGATTCTTTTTTCTAAAGGCAACAGCCATTTCACCACATTTCCAAATCTCCTCAGTGGATACGACACACCAGTTCAGGCTTTCTGGCATTGCTACACAAAATTGAAAAGCAAATGCTACATTCACTTTCTCTGCAATAGACAATGAGGATTCACACTGCCCACTGTCACATGTGTCCCATGCCTATTATTTAAAATACTTGGTGCTGTGTTGCAGATGACATCTGGGAGGCTCAGTTGCCAGGATTTTTAAGCTTCTTAAGGCAAAGATTCTTACAACTTGTGTTTCTGACTTTCCCAGAATGCATATCAAGTAATTTCTACTTTCTTCTGATAGCAGGAAAGACCATAATGCTTCAATAAAGAGCAACTGAGGGTTTCCTTCAGCTTATGGAGGAAATCTTCTGCTAGGAACCCATTCGTCCATTTTTGTAGACTACCTGGGGATTTGTGCAGCAGCACATTATCTCCCCTTGTCAGCAGGTAAGAAATTAAGTACCAGGCAGCAGTAGCAACTTTGCAGATTAAATGCCTCTCATACACCAGAAAGGGTAGAAAATGCCTGCATCTTATAACAAAGTGGGCCAATTTGCACAGGAGAATGTTCTGCAATGCAGTATTGTTTCTAGATCAAAAAGTGACCTTTGCCCATGCTCAAAGACCAGACTGGCATCTTGCCATAACACTCCAAGAGTAAGAAGAAAATAAAGCAAAATCAAGATGATCTGTGTTATCAGCTATCTTTTTTCTTGGTTATAAACAGGAATCTACAGGCAACTTACTGTTGGGGTTGCAGCTCAGAGCTTGCATGGCATGAAGATACTCATCACCCAGCCATGCCTGGTAATTCTGAGCTGTGATTGCAACGAGCTCTGTGGTGGCATCTCGGAACAGAAGATTTTGGGCACCGTAGGCTGCAGAGTCAAACATCTGAAACTTGGCGCCCACCCCATTAAATCTTTGCTGTAATGTTAAAGAAGAAAGAAACACCTGTCACGCATCGCTCTATCTGAGATGTGTGACATCCCATACCCCTTCAAACTCCACAGAGGCAAAGGTGCTCAGATATCCTGCTTTCAGTTCGATTAGACAGCTGGGAGTACCCTTCTAAAACACAAAGGAGCAATGAAGAAACGGTCCCCTACTTGTCCCTGGTTTAGGAGCTGGAAGAGAACTGTCCCATCTGTGTCAGGCCGCACAACCACGGCCCGAGCGGGGACTCTGGCCAAGTGGCAGCTTCTCCACTCTGTCACATCAGCTCTTCTGCCATCGCGACACAGCAGCTGGAAGTCCCGGGAGCGGAGCCACTTGGCCCATGAAGAAAGGCTTCTCCCTGAAATCAGACAGGAGGTGCTTAAAGAACAGACATCAGGTGGATCTTCTGAGCATCTCTGAACTACTTCTGACTGCACAGCACATCCTGTGCATCTTCGTGGTCCTTTAGTCCTGTAACACTTGGGAGACTACACTGAGCCGTCCTGCGGTCTGCAGCAGTATCAAGAGCATCCCTAGTTTAGGATCACGTACAACATTTTTTGGTTTTTTTTTTCCCCTGGGTCAGACAGGTCCCTTATAATAAAGCAATGTTATACTCAAGGTCGTTTTCAAACAGTGCCACACAGGGCAGGTTAACTCTCTCCTAGTGTCCACTTGGCAGGCTGGAGCAATGTAACAGCCCAGGTCTATATAAAAAGAGTTTTCTGCTGCTGAAGGTCTCTTTCCAGAAGCAGCTTAAGATTCCACCTGTCACCTTTACTGAAACTATCAAGCATTTAAAAAAATCTCTATCTCCTGGTGCATACCTCAGAGGGTACATCTGTTTTCAGTATTACAGCATTTTTTTGCTGATTCCTCAATTCAAAATATATCAAACATTTGCTATTATACTGTCATTACAAACACCGTATTTCAGACCTTGCAGACATTATTCAACAAGCTTCAGGATTACTCACCATCTGTATATTCAGGCACTGTGCTGTGCTTCACAAAAGCGACCTCTCCAGCATTTTCAGCCAAACATCTAATAAATATAAATCCAACGACAAAGATGCATTATAAAACCTCTGACAGCCCGAGGGCCCTGTGCTCCGTTCCATCAGTCACAGACACTGACCTATTTCCTTGTGCTGAGAGTTTTGCTCAAGGCAGAGACTAGCGGCTGTTAGAGCATGAAGTAAACTATCATTGTCATTTGGTGAACATGAACAACATGTTCAGTGCTGCCTGGGACAAACACCGTGACCTTCTTTGTCCAGGACAGCTCTGTGTCTAAGGCAGTCACACAATCCTTTGGGGAATACACAGGGAGGAGCAAGTGTTTCTCATAAGCAAATTCTGCCCTTGTTAATGCTATGACTTGGGCACTGGGAGCTGCAACACAGCACACAGATGGGTAAGAGGAAAATAAAGATTGGTGTGCAAAAATGGAGGGCAGAGCAACTCAATAATTCAGTGCAGCTGAGGCGGGATGACTGAAATAGCCAAGTAGGGCAGCAGTTCAGCTCTCAGGCTCCAAGGATCATCAGGTTTTACTGGGAAAGATAAGTCAGTAAAGCCTGCTGAAACATTCAGATTGTGTAAACAGCTGCTGGACAAAGCAAATAGCAGTGGGCTTTCCCTGCCCAGTATGTGCTAAATATCCATTTGGTTTTAATATTCAGGTATTAATACCTGAAATAGTGGGTTAAGAATTACTTTTGTTCAGTAAGGTTAAAAGCATGGCTATCCTAACAAAACTACAGATTATCTAGCAAGATCAACTGGAAGCTTTGTAGCTTCAGTTTCCTGTCAGTGAGGCCTGAACATGATGAATGTGGAGAGGGAACAGTGATAAAAAAATTGACAGACATGATTTTTACCTGAAAGCCCCACTGTAGTCATAGTATTGCTCTTGGGAATTTCCTTCACATTTGTTCTGTCCTTCTGAGTCCCCTTTACAGAGCTGACAGAGGGATTTGGGATAGTTCACACCATTTGCTCCAGGAACGCAGCTTGCATTGAAATACTCACTTACAGCTAAATGCAAAATTAGAATGAGACATTTTTAGCAATGAATAAACAAGATCCTACAATTTCATTTTAACACATCCACACAGCACATCTCTAAAAAGACCCAGAAGGCACAAGTTATTTTCTTCTTAAAAGATAGTTTCAAAGTTTAAAAAATCCAAAACCCTGCAGTCTTCATCAGACCTACATTAGGTCTGTTCCATCGTACAAGGAACATCAAAGTCAAAGAACAAAACAGCAGCTGAATCACACATTTCTGTACACACAGACACAGGGTCCCAAGACCATTGGGAGAGCATTGCTGAAGAGATCTTTGCCCTGGAACTCTTGCCTTTTGGAAGGTCACATCCCATTGCTGCCAGGTGCCCAGTGTCAGTGAGGTAACCCACTGGCACGTCCCAGCCTGCAGTCCTGTTGATGCCGGTGTGGCAGGAGCGCACACCCTTCAGGCTGTTGATGGTGATGTTGGAGCTCTTCTTTACCACAGCCACAGCATAATAGGAAGTTCCAATCTCTGCAGCATAGGAGGAAAGAAGGAAGGAACCTAAGTAGCCTCACAGCAGCATTACAGTGACATGCAGTGATTTTTGGCCTCTTGTGCCTTCCCTACCCACAAGCAAGTCACTCTGTTCACATCCTTGGAGAGAACCTGCTGACTGTGAATCAATGTACCCCCTAATTCTTTCAATGTGAATTGTCTTAGTCCACAGGCAATCTGCTCTAACTTCGAAGGTCATTCTGCTTTGAAAGGGAGGTTCCTTGCTGGAAGAAATTTTCGACAACTCTAAATATATTTGGATTGAATTGAAACCAATACAATTTACTCCCCAGTTGATCTTAATTTTGTTACAGCAGGGTCAACTGATGTGTCTGGAGCATCACAGCTGATTTCATTCTCTTTGTTTTACAGCTTAATATAACTCAGAGTCAAGAGCTGAGGGTTTGAAGTGATCATAAGGTCATCCAATCTGACTTTATTTAGATCAGAAATCATTAAATTTCTTCCACTTTTCTCTGATTTGAGCTCATAGCCTGACTAATGGAGAGAGCCAGCCTCTGGATCCCGAGGCCCATTTGGTTTTGAGAAGCCAAAGTACAGGTTACTTGACAGAGTCATGATGTGTTTAACAGGGTGGGGAGGCTGCTGCAGATGATCTATGATCCTATGGACCGACCCCAACAGCCACCTCTGAGGATGCCTTTGGCAAGGTGACACTAAGACCCAGCTACAAAACAAATCCAGCTCCATCTCACAATAGAGTGATGGGACAGTACCCAGCAAACTGCTTCTAGAGCTCTCCCTTCCCTTGCATCTTAAAGTTAGAGGGGGCATCATCCAGCTCTGAACTTCATAAACGTGTTG
The DNA here is from genome assembly GCA_013398955.1 of Callaeas wilsoni. Classification (NCBI taxonomy): domain Eukaryota; kingdom Metazoa; phylum Chordata; class Aves; order Passeriformes; family Callaeidae; genus Callaeas; species Callaeas wilsoni. Next base: position 112,450 of record VWPU01001833.1, on the reverse strand, counting down.
ATAGCGAGCCCTTAGTCAGGATGACAAGTCCCCATTGAATTATTGTCTCTGCCTTGAAAGGAACTCAAAGCTTCACCCAGACAAGAAGCAGAATCTAGTACTTCCTTTCTTCCAGCAGGTAATCATACACTAGTAAAAACAAAATCTAATTATTCTAATGTATAGGACTGAGAGATAAACCTAGTGATTTATGCTTTGCAATTCATTAATCTGAAAAATACGGAACAGAGAAGACAGAAAGCAGAGAGACAGTAAAAAACAAAAAAACAACCCAGCAAACTTATTACAGGAACAGCTATTCTGACCCAAATGCTTCAGGACAGACTCAGCCACAGCCCTGTGTCTCCTGTTTCCCCAAACAGTCTGTTACAGGCAGGAGCAACAAAGAGGGAACCTGACCACTACCTACTGTTTAGAGTCTTCAAGAGGACTCCAAATAAAATGCAAACAGTAAATGCAAGCTTTTTCTTATGCATTTTAAGTAATCTAAAAGGTATTTAGTTAGACTGTACCTTGATCATATACTTCCCCAACCACAGGTTTCAGACCATGCTCCCTTCCAGCCTGGAAAATCAAACGGCCATCCAGGGTCACTGCATCTGCCAAGTTATCCTGTGTAGACACGAGGGCAGAATATATGTTAAAGCTTAATTATCAATATTTATCCCATGTATTTAGGAGAGGCCCCTTAATCTGCATTTGTGTTTTCTTTTTTGCAGTTATTTTAAGCGCACACGAATTTCTGAACAGCTCTTACCAAGAGGGATTTTAGACATTCCAAACTGCCTTCCTTCAGAAGCAATGCAGAAACCAGCCCTGCTCCATGATGGCTTCACCAGTTTTAAGAGTCCAAAGGAACCTTAGGAATGGATCCTGCAGCTCTGTGCAGGATCTTAAGGCCCAGCAATTTGAAGTTTCATTCATCTCTGTAGCTAGTGCCCCAAAGCTTGAAGATTTAAATAAAGTAAATACATTTTTAGATTATACACAGATAGTCCAAAATAGTATCTTTTGGGGCTACAAACTCTGAATGCCGAAGTGCACAGCAAAGCACCCTTGGAGCCTGCTGGCTTGCAGCTCAGCACAAGCCAGACTCGCTTTTTGTCAGTGGGGGAGCGGGTGGCAATGGGTTCCTGAGAAGGAGGATAGCATCTAAAAAGACTGTTCAAATTGGGAGAATACAAATCAGAGGCATCCACTTTGGGGAAGGTGTCCAACAACACCGCATATTTTGTGTTGACTGTAACACCAAGCTGGCTGGGATCCTGCTACAGCTGCAGGATTGCTCTGGATAGCGCGGGATGGGGGTTCCCCCAGCAGCAAGGCCAGAGAACTGCTGCACACACCTCTGGCCAGCAGAGCCAGCTCCCACTGTGTCCTGAACCTATGGGAGCCAGGAGAGGGCCTTCCACACAGAGACAAGGTACTGCCGAGAAAATAATCAGCAGTGTGACATTTTGCATTTCTAAGCTGATTCCAAGTTTCTTATCAGTTTGCTTAACCTCTAGTTTGGCCCTGGAGGGGGTCATTTAGTTTCTCCATCCCTTGGGAGCTTGCAAAGCACTGGTCAGGGGAGGGCTAGGACTGCCTAGCACACCACAGCAACTTCCCACAGGCTGAACCACATAAAGAGCTTGAACATTTTCTAAGGGATCATGTGAGAGCACAGGTAATACGTCAGTGTTGACATCTTAACCAGATTTGAAGTTGCCATGTAATTTGAAATCTTTTACTTGTTTGGCTTGAAGGAGAAAAGAGATGATATTCATTAATTAGCTGAAACAACAGATATCCTGAGAGTTGCTTCTCACGAATGAGAGCTGAACAAACCCAAGGGAACCTGAAGCGGACTTGGGGTTGGGAGATACTTGCTTCTTAAAGAACAGACACAATCTTTCTGGAATAACTAGATGTGATATTCCACTGGTGAGAGTCAGAGCACAGGACAGCACAGGAATCAAATACAACCTGTGGTTTAGGAGGGACGCTTGCCAGGAGAGGAGGTGGGAGTTACAAGGCTCTTACCCTCAGGAGAACAAAATGAGCTGGAATTGGTGGTGAACAGAAAGTAGAGCAGATAAAATGGAAAGGGCTGGCCACAGAAGCCATGAGGTATGTTATATGGCCATATTTTCATAGGAAATAGCACTTTTCTGAATGAAAAGGTGAACTTTAGAGCTCTGTTTAGACACACAGCCCCTGATCAACAGCTGCTGTAAAAATAGCACAACAAGACAAAAAAGTTCTGTTCTTGTATTTAACATGAATTAGTTTTCAGGCTACAGATCTCTCCTTTAAATAACACACAATTATTGCTGAGGTGACATATCAACACCAGTGTGGGCATTTTTTTTTCAGCAAACATTTGCCAGTAAATTTACAAAAGCATGGGACTCACATACAATTTTTTAATAAGTATACATGTGATGGTAATACTCTATTCATTATTTTCAGAGGAAGTTTATTTCTGTGTGTCACAACATTTGAGAATTACCTACGTAAGTGTTTAAAGACCTGCTGAAAATCAGCTCTGGTCACATTACATATTGTTAAGTTCCCTAGTTAAATATTTAGGTATTTCTTCATTTTTACACACCTTCAATCAAAAAGGTTTTTCCTTTATCCATGTGCTAACACATTCACAGATCTAAGTTCAAGTTATGCAGTGTTACAACACAGCATCTGCCTCTTCAGCCAGTATGTCCTGCTCCCTTCTTGGCCTCAAAGATCAGAGTTCAGTGCAGATGCCAACTCAGGGGTTCCACACAGTCCTACACAGAGCAGGCTAGCTGGAATATTTAGTAGATTAGCACAAGAGGGGGAAAAAAAAAGAGGTCTCAAGGACAAAGTCTTGTCTGAAGCCTTACAGTGAAAATTCATTTTATCAGAAAGCAACTTGTGCTGTCTGCCTGCTACTTCCAATGGTTTGCAAATGCAATTCTGTGAGCTCTGTATTTCAGAAGCAGACACTCAGCCCTTTAAATAATCTGCTTTGCAGAGTCTAACAGGTCCCTCTGTTCAATGCAGCTATCAGCCAAGTGGTTTGGGGCAGGTCTGACATTAGAATGTCCAGTCTAATCCCAAGGTAAGATCCACATCTGTATTGGTATCTGCTCTCAGCATTCTTCAATGCAGTCTTGACACCCTCGCTCAAGAACAGTATTTATCAAGAGGCAATGAGGTAGTCTTAGGAGTCAGACAACCATTCTGCTTCATTGACAAAAATTACAGGATATCAGTTTCTGAAATCTGTTCCTTTTTTCTGGCCATACAATCATCTGCCTCATCTCCCTTCAAACTATTCTTTCAGATCTCCTTTCATTGTTCAGAACCTCTTGTCCTTGACAGGCTGCATCTCCACAAAAATTTGATTCTTGGGCATATCTACAAAGAACATTATTTATTAACGCCGCCAGCCAGCCTTCCCTTCCCCCACGCTCTGCCAGTGATGACAACCATGATTACCTGCCTCCACACTGCTTCCAACATCCACTTTTTACCTCCTACCCCCTCCAAAGGAGAGAATTATTTTGCATACATCATTTTCCAAATTCACATGTTAGCAGTCTTTAAAACCTTCCCCAGAGGCACGCTCTTTTTGGAAACTGAGCACACTCTGGGCAGCTGAATTAATACAGCTTAATACAGGTTTGCCCTTTGCTCATCCCACTTGCTGCTTTGCCTCTCTCTTGTTCTCAGTACTGGGAGATTTGATTTGATTACACTCGCATCATCTGTTTATACAGCAATTTCCATGTAAGGACCCTGAAATGCGAGTTTGATCCAGAGTTTATCGAAATACAATCTACTTAGAGGCTAAGCAGCACAGCTTTAACTATTGTCTGCATCTTGTAGCTCCACCACTTCTCATCTGCTAAATAAATCTGACACAACTCCCAAATCAAAGATTACTGTTTGAGAGGAAATATTTAAGACCTTGGCTGTGTTCCTAATGACTGGCCATATGCGCCCAGCCAAACAGATGACATGGGGCCATTCTGACATTCAAGTTCATAGGTACACTTCTGTGCCTTTTTTTTAAAAAATATATGCCTTGATTTTTCAGAGCCATGAATGCCAGGAAGCAGAGGGTCACACACTCACCACAGAACTGTGCACCTTGCCAGGGGATTATTATTAGGCACGCGGAGAAACTGAACTAATGCCACTGCTGTCACTCACAGCTCACCTTGATCATCTGGGTACAGTTAGCAGCTGACCCCCCTGCTGTACACTCCAGAGGGGGAAGGATGCCAGCCTCACTAAAGGCCTTGCTCATGCCATTACACTTGGAAAGTTCTTGTTCAGACACCGTGCACCACCGGATACGCTCCAGGCCAAGAGCTGCAAACACAATAGCAAGAGAAAATATTACAAAACACATCAGAGCTTTTCATTTAGAGCCAAACTTTTGTTCTACTTTTCCCTCCTAAACAGAAAAAAATCAGGGCTCACTTCACTGTGAGCCCTTAGAGATGATTCCCACTTTCATGTCGATTAACATGAATACTGAAGTTTTTTGGACCGACCACAAGATCAGACTCAGATACTGAAATCCAATGACATTTGCTTCTGACATAAGAAATACGAGTACCATGGAATAGGTCAGGGCACCCAGACTGTTCTAAACACCTTGCAGGATACATCATCTTAATCGAGTCAAAAGCACGTGAAATTATTATTTAAAATGATATGCTACAAAACCAAGGAGGCTCTCCAAAGACAACTCTTGTCTCGAGTATTGCTAGTTAGTACCTGGGGTCCTGCCCCAGCCCTTATTGGTCTGAATTAAAAAAGCAACCTTAGGTGCTCAAAAGCCTTGCCACTAGGCTTATTATGAAAACTAGAAAAGTAAACTTGGCCCTTCAAAACAGTCTTTCATAAGAGATCATAACCACTGTCAGGAAGAGGGGAGGGCAGAGCCATGAATGAAAAGACTCAAGTTGAGTAGTGGAGATTTCCATTAATTAATAAAGAAAGGTGCCTTTCAGCAGCCTCAAACACCACCCTCCTAAGTGCCAAAGCTACAAACACTTGGCTGCTTTTGTAGGGAGATGTCATCGTGCGCAGACAGCGCGGTGCAATGGAAACGCAAGCGTGGGTTACACTGACAAACAGGCTGGGGTCATTTTCGTAAGCAGGGACACAACATTCCACTGCTTGTCTACAATTTCCATTTTTAAGCTGGAGTCTGCTGTAAACCATTTATCATGTGGTTTTCTAACACCTCCAACTGGCCCTCTACTCCCCCCCCAGTGCCATGCAGCTGAGGTGCCACATCTGACCGTGCAAGTTAAAAATTGCTCGGCTAGTGCCCGACACTGCTCCGCGCACATTTTCTGACTTAGTGGCTGCAGACTAAACAAGACTGTTGATGCCAAAAGATCCAAGACTGGAACAGTGGGTTTGGCTTGCTGTTCCTCTGCAGCACAGAGCCAACTCTGTTGCTGTCAACAAATATTAAGTCAGACTTGGAAAGCCTACAGGAAGTTTTCATGGCAGCATATGCCAGCAGAGGGAGAAACAACTGCCCACCTCTGAGCCGCAGGAATTCTGAGAACCAACATGGTCGGGAAAAAGGCACAACAGGTCATGGTAAAAACACACCTCACAGAAACTTAACATTTGTACTACCTTGTCTGTTGGGATGATATTTTCACCATTAATTCCTTGGAGCAGGAAGGAGAATCCTATTTTTTGTTTTGGGGTTTTCTTTTTATAAATATAAGCAAATAGAAATTAAACTGGGGAGTCAGCATCTCAGTGTGTATGTATGCTAAGTGCCATTTTTCAGCCTCAGCATTCTGATTTTAGATATAGACACACAGGGGGAAAAGCATGAACTGTATGAAGAAATCATTAACCATACACCTGAAACATAAAGTTCATTTAGCTCTGTATTTCAGCCAAAATAGTGAAACAGCATGAATCTGTTGGTTTTTTCCTCACTCATCAAAACCAGGTCTTTATTGGTGCCTTTCCAAATTACTGAACTTTGTTGTTAGAGGAAAGTCAGATCTGGGCAATGGCCTGGCTCTTTCCTTACAAGTTAACCCATCTGAGTGAGCTTGGGCAAAGACAAGGCCTGCAGTTAGCCTCTCTTCCTACTGCCACGGAAAAACAGCTTAAAACATCAGGTCAGTGTCTGAACCCAAGTGTATTCTTAATTGTGGCCCTTCTGTATCTCAGTAGATATACATAAAGCTTGAAATGGCAGAAGCTGGCAACTTCCATTTCAAATATGGAAGAGTCCTAAACAGACCTAAGACTATCACTGACAAACATCCCAATAACTCCTCAAAGTAATGATACTCCATTGTGTTATATCTTATCAAATGGCTATTTATACAGCTACTACTACACTATCCAGAGCTTTCAACAGAAAAAAATAGGAAAAAAAAATGAACTAGGACCATTTCTTTTTTGAAAAACTGAAGAGTGCTTCAGAAACAGCACCTGCACCTCTGGTGAAATGAAAAGCACTCACCAATACAATTTGGGAGTGACAGGAGAAGGCCAACATTTTGCACAGAGTATGAGAAGTGAAATAAAGCAATTATTTCTATTTTTACAAAGTAAGTGTCATAGAACTGCTCACTGTTGTGAAAAACAGACACCACTGAACCAGAAATTGATCCAGTACTGAGGAAATAAAACGTGTCACCAATGAATGAAGATACATACATGGTGTTCAATACATCCTTTTCTACTGCTTTTCTATTATTTCTTTCTGTTTATTTTCCTGGCCATACGAGATTGGCTCTGAAGTGGTTCTAGTTTCCTTCTGCTCTCTCACATAAGATATTTCCCTTGCCACAGCAAAAGCTTTTGGAGGACACTTACCAGCATGAAAGAAGAGAAGATAGAAGACGTTTCTGGAGCTCTTCATGGTGAAAATTTTGGGATCTGTGATTTTTGCAGCCTTCAGAAATCCCGAGATCAAGGCTCCTGCGAGAGTGCTCTCTCCAGCCTGGTCTTAGGTGAAAATCAGCTGCATTCAGTTGCCGATGTACTTTGTTCAACAACATGCCATGCTTACCTTAGCACACGTCACCTCGTAGTGACTGCTGGAAAAGAAAGCATGCTTCTCTCCAGACTGCCTTTACACTTGGAAAAAAACATCAGACCTGGAAATTGCAAAATATCTGAGGCACCAATGAGGTCGCTACTGCTTTGGCACCACCCACAGACTTAATTCAATAAACTGCTACACACCAGCACATAGGGGTGGGGCAGGGCTGTGGAACCACATCCTCACTCCAAAGATGAGATCTATTTTTCCCTATAGAGGGGGCTCAGGAAGCAGAAGGAGATTCAAGGTAAGCAGTTTATCTGGCAGAGCAGACAGTCACTTGATGCCACATTCTCAGCATTGTCACAAATTGCATAAAGCCATAACCAGAAGCCCAGGCTCTTACAACAGCAAAGCCTGCACACTCTACAGGTGGTCAGCACACGCTAAGTGCACATTTCCTGAAATTTAACAGCAAGAGCTATAAAATAGCTGATTCATTCTGATTTATCTTAAGGTTTAAGAGAAGGCCCAGGAAGGATTCTCTCCCAGAAAGAATCAAAACTGCTGACAGTAGCTCTGTTAAAAGCTGCTGTGAATTTTAGTGTAACTTTCACACAGCAACCCTCACTTGTGCTGCCCTTTTCTTAATTTCTCATCAGTCAATGAAATGTAGCTGCCTGTAGCACTCTGTTTAGATAAAAGCCATTGAGTGCTGCTTTACTGTGCTGACTGCCATTGCTCAGCTCAGCACCCAGCTCCCAGAAACAGAAGGGCTGTGTCCTGTGAGTCCTGACACGCAGGGAGAGCATGAGCCACATAGCTTTGTGCATCCCCCAACAGCCTGTGCAGCCGGGAGTGTGGCAGGATGCCTCCAGCACTCATCAGCTACCTGCCTGCAGTTTGGCAGAATGCTAGCTCTAACCCTTACTAGCACCTGTAAGACAACAGCTGAGTCAATTCATTGCTATTTCAAGTTTAGAATTTAAAAAAACATAGAGAATGATCCCTCCAGACCTTCTTCCCAAACAAAACCTTATGGCTGAACTCTGATTCTTGGCTGCCTAGACCATCTGGAATTAATCATCCCTTTGTTGTCTTAAGTGTTAAAGAATAACCTGGTGCCACTGGAGTATTTCCAAACGTTTTCAAGGACCGTTTGCTTGGATCCTTCCTGTGCCCTTCCTACTGGCCAGATTACCATCTGAAGCCCTCTCTCCCTGATGTTTGTGGAAGAGCTTACATTCATCTACGGATGACAAGACCGATGCACAGTCCTAGCACCAGCTGCTTAAGACTGCAAGGGCAGGATTAGTAAAACATGAATCTGGTACCAGGGCTCTCTGTGGTTCTTCTGATCCTCTGTGGGAATGGTTCAGCAGACAGAGGAGCAGCCTTTTTGTACAGGAGGTCTATTCCAAACACGACCCCCTCTAAACAATCACACAAGCACAGTTCCTAAGTATTTAGATAATTTTCTCATTTCATTCTTAACTCTGTGAGTATCTGTGCTTTAAGGAGATATTAAATTTCTTAACCTAGTTTTCAGCACAATTTAGCAAAAACGCCTACAAGGAAATAATATAACTTACAATAATAAATAGAGAGCAACAAATACTTTATCAAGCATGTGTCTGTATAGCAATTATAAATAGGTGGGTTACCAGACAGGAAGAAAACCCACAAAGCCTTCACTGGGCCAGCAAAAGAGTAGTAATACATCAGTATGATGCCATTTGGATTTCCTAATTACTCTAGTTGTTAAATTAGAAGTCTTAAGCAAAGTACATGCATTGTAAAACATAACTCTAAAATACAGAAAAGTGCACCCAAGAATCAAAGCTATATCAGCACCTCATGCTGGAAAAATGAGACCCAGAGAAACACTAAGTAATGCAAAACCTTAACAATTACACAAGATAAGATAACAAGGAGCATCAGGGCTCTCAGAATCAACTTTTCTGCCAGTGCTCAAAGGCGACATAAGAAACAAACAAAACCAAAAATGAGAAGCAAATACACCAGAGCCCTTTGGGTTTTCTTGATCCGAGATTGTTTTCACTCCAGCATGACAACTGTGCAAGGTAATTGCTGTGGACTTCAGTCTGAGTGGAGTGTTTGGTGATACCTGGCTAGTATAAGACAAGTGCCTGGGGGCAAAGTTCGGTGACGGTTACTCAGACACTCCAACAGATAAAACAGCAATTCCTCACAGACCTACTCAGCTGAAAAGGGCTCTTTGTGTCGGGTTAAAAAAAGAGGTAGAAAGAAGTGTATACAATACAGAGATCTCAAAAGTGTTTGCAGATTTGATAGAGATTCATATCCTAGTTTTTTTAGAGTTGCTCTTTTAAGATGTCTCACAAGACACTTTAAACAATCAGTCACTTTCAAGAGGGAGACAACAGCACACTTCTAGCTGCCTTAAAAATTTATGACATTATTTATCAAGAGCTGTATCAACCCAGTACACCATGCGCTTTCATGGACAGGAATTCTCAGAAAGGCAGCACGCCTGATTTCCCAAATCTTGAAAACCAGAAACTCTTTTGGGCCATGCACCAGCAGCTTTAACTCCCTGTAAGCCTCACTAGCGTCCCACGTAACACCAGCAACAATTGTGTCACAAGTTTAAACCTGCTCTTAGTGCAGTAACTTCACGAGCCCCAATGTGGCCACCAGTGTTTCTCTAACATGATTTTCATTTACAGTCTCAGTCGATTATTCTAAAGTGCTACAGCACCTGTATTTGTCATAATTAAAAACACACTTGACAAATATATTGTACAATAAAGTTTATTAGCTGTTCTCCTCTTTCTAACAAATGGAATGGATAGTGTTGATAATTCTTTACAAACCAAAGCTGATTTGGTTGTGTGACTGCCCCATGACTGCCATTAGTACATCCCTCTCAAAAACAATCAGTTGCAAACAAGCAATGGCAGGAACCAAATAATACGGGAATTAGAGAATTTCATTACTGAAGGTTTTGGTACAACGTATTCATAACATTCAGCACAGAAGTTTGTGCATTGCAAATGGAAGATCTTGTGCCTGTGCAATCCGAGACGAACATGTACAGAAGAAAAATATATTGTTGACTCTGAATTCTCCCTTTGGTTAAGACATGCATATTATAAAGGGGATGGGGGAAGACAAACACCCGGGATTCCGTAGAAAAGAGGAGAACTTGCATGTATTGTTTTCTTGTACTAATATTCCCTGGACTTCATGCCCAGCCATCACAGCCCATTTGATTTTTTCCGTGATTAAGGAAGGTAAATTCTAATTTGTTTTTTTATTTTTATTCAAAACAAAAAGCTAGGAGTAGGTGGTAAAAGAAAAATATATATTTTATATATATATATTTATACGTGTGCGCAACTATGTAAAGAAAATAATTCCCATAGTTACAGAGTTTAGTTAAAGAAAGTTTAATATATATATATTTATTATAACAAAATAGGCAGTTATTGTGGGTAAAATATTCATTAAAATCTGACCCCTAAGAACACACACATTTTTAGGCTATGAATCATTCTCTCATTGCCCTATTGACCATCTCTGCAGCTGTTTCCTGAATTACTGCCAATGGAAATTTGGCATTCCTCTGAAAAATACAAGGTTTCCTAGCACCTAAACATATTTTTAGGCTCAAAAATTGTGATGACCATTATCTATAAAGAATTTCTGTAACACACTATAAATAGTGTTTCATGAGGAAGATTAAAAACATTACACGTCTTTGTCCCTAGCAATTTTATTGGCAAAAAATGAAAAAATAGATTATAAGAATATCTGTATGAAATTATGAAAATGAATATCCCTTTAAGGAGTAGTAATGGGACTTAATGAAAATGCTAACTCAAAATTTGAAAGTTTCTTTCTAACTGCCTGGAAAGAAAAAAAGATACTGTGACAATAGGATTGAACTCAAAATAAAACCTGAAATTGATTGCCCTGACCAAACCATGCTATTAAAGTTAAGCGTGCAAAGTTACTCATAATTTACAACTTCCTTGAATACAACTTTTCTTTCAATTGTTATGAAATTTTAAAAGAATGTCTATAAAGCTTTTTTGAAAAATCTTTGAAAGTTACTTTCCCTTAAACATTAAGGAATTTTACCAAGCAATTCCCTCCCACCCCCACCCTAAACTAATAGCTGGTCAGGCCATTCCACTGTCATGTTTGAAAAATGGCAAACCAACAACACACAATAATACAAATTATTTAAACTAAGAGAGACACCAAATGTAAAGCATTATGGGAACTGCAGAATGTGATGGTTAGGGTATGAACCACGCTGGAAAGAACTAGAGGCAAGCTCCACTGGAAGGGCTTAAGAGTCGTCAGATGTAGTTGGTGATGTCAGTTAGAAAATGAAAAATAAAAATCTGTTTTCATAATTTTTCCTTTGCTGGAACCCAGATGTAAGGACCAGACTGTTCCTCTATGATCTGTTTCACTTGGTTGTAGATTTCTTCCAGTGTGTCTCCCTGGACAATAGCTGCAAAACACAATGTGGCAATCAGCAATCATCCCTCCTCGCTCCGTGCAGAAACCAGGCTGCTCCACGCCAAGCTGCCCCTTCCCCTCAGAGTGGCAGGAGCATTTCTGACTGCTGAAGGAACAGACACCCGTGGACATTCCTGGTTTCTGTGCTGGAGTGAAGCACAGAGTGGTACTGCAGGACACACAAAGCACTTCCTTGGGACAGGAAGTGGCTTCCACCCTCCTACCAAGTATATACACACAACTGAGGAGTTTTTAACCTTTTCCTAGCCCCATGTTCCGACTTGCCTGAGTCAATTCACATCCTTCAGTATTCTTTTTGGCCCAGCTTTCATTTGTGTTTCCAACACAAAGCAAAACAGTGCAGGGCTGTGTCCTCACAGGCTGGTGAACTCCTCAGCTCGATCCTGAAGCTGCACAGCAAGGCTGGCTGACCCTGGGATATCTATCTGCTAGCTCTACCTTTGCTTTTGGCTAAAAAGAGGAGAAACTCATGGAGTTTGTTGTCCAGACAACAGATTCAAGTTTTATAGACAAGAGGCTTCCTTATACAGTTAAAAGTGCAATCTATACTCATTCCTACAGTATGTAAGATATATTTTTGCCAAGGCTGGAAATTAATTAGAAATGAGCCAACATGGATGTGTTTTGACGTATCAGAATAAATTATGGTCTGGTGAAAATGAAGATAAAGTTTGAGCTGTTCTTACCAACACCTCAGCCTGGAGGAGCAATCACTGTGAGGTAGCAACTTCTTTTTACTTAGAGTCACAATCTCAGTGTCAATAATCCAGGTATAGTTTTGGAGGCAGGTCAGACTCACTCTTCTGTGCATTAATACAGTACTGCTGCTTCTGAGCTTTGCTTTCACGCAAATTAGTTCCCTTTTATTCCTACCATTCCATTCTCATGTCTTAAAAACTTCCTCCCTATCTGCAGCCCAATGCTGTACTGCCTGTGGGAGGAGGCTGCTCCACTGTTACAGGCCAAGTACAATGCTCACAGCACAACAGTGCAGTAGAAAGAATTAGAAATGTCTTTGCAATGCAAACAGGCCGTAAGCTTCAGCATCCTCTCTCCAGCTAAGTTCAAGCACACCTCTTCCAAAGCTCAGTAACCTCAAAGCTGAAGAAGGATGTGTTTCTAATGTGCTTCAATGTAAAGTTTTAGTCTGTCGAAACAGAACCTGCTGATGACATTGGTTTCAGTTACCACACATGATGTGGTATTTTTCAACAGATTAGGGAACACTTTCTGTTTTACCACCTGACTCACATGGGTGGCAGCCTCCAAATTGTCACTGGGACCTGTAAGGGGCTTCAAGTATCTCAAACAGATTCAGAAAATAATTTCTGGCTTGAACTTGATTATCAAGGAGAGAAGTCTGGCCATCTTCCTCTGTAAACAAGGCTTATACTCTGGAGAAAAATCATGGATCTAAACACTTGAGCACTTGAAAAGGCTTTCTGGTTTTTGAAACATTGTGATTTATGTCCCTTAATTTCCTGGAAAAGCGTCTTATATAATGCCCTGAGACAGCCTGGGATAATACCAGTTACTAACTAAATATTCAATTGATATGTCCTAAAATAAACTCATTCATTTTCTGAGCAACAACTCTGACACACTTGCAAGCCATTTGGTGAGGGACTCTATAACAGGAGGAATTTTCAAGATATGTTATGAGTCCCATGACTCTCTAGGTGCAGACAGACAGAGAGCTATGGGAAGAGCAAGGTACAGTTTCAGGATAAACTGACGACTGTGTAGCACAAAATGCAGAGAGCAAGGCAGCAGGAAGACTGGGCAGGGAATTTCCTGGTTCCTCTATCTTCCTCCTCTGTGAAGCCACCACCGCATCCTGTGTGTCTGCCCAGCTGGAGCAGACTGCTGCATTCACAGCTCTGCCCACACAAGGTGTGGGAGAAGGAACTGGGCAAAGGAGTCACGTCACAGAAAATAAGTGAATGGGGCAGCAAACACTAAAACACTGCAAAAGAGAACATAAGGGAAAGGAAAGGAGCAATTGCCTGTCAGGGTAGGAATAGGGAAGGTTCATTTCCGGGCTCCTGGAGGTCATGACTTGACAAACCTCCCCGTGTTAGAAGCCACGTGCAAAGAATGAGCACAGTTTGAGTGATTGCAGCCCATCCCTTGCTGTTACAGTGAGGCCCATGGCATGCACAAATTTGATTCCCTAAGTACCATAATGCTGAAGTGTTCGATTTTCAGAGGCTTCATTTACCATTATGCTTGATCACCTTCCCAGTTTAAAAACAAAAAAAGGTAATTAACAATTTCCTACAAGCAGCTTTAATGAGCAATTTCAGCTCTGCAAATAAAAGCTTTAAGTGTACAAGACACCAACAAAGCAAACATCTGCATTTCAATACCCAGGAAACTGGTAGAAAGTCTTAGAGTTTTTAAAACCTAAATACAGCTCCCAGTAAATTTTTGTGTATATTAAATTAATTGATCAAAGTGAAATCAGTGTAGAGATACTAAGGTGGCTTTATAACTCAAAGTAATCATGGATCATCTGAAAAACAAAGCTCACTATCTCAGTGGTTAGGGAAGTACTGTTTTTACAGCAAGCAATAAAATTTCAGCTCTGGCAAGTGAGGAGTCACAAGCAAAACACACCTGTGAAGTGTTCAGTAAATTCTTGCTCCAGTTTCATGGCTCTCTCGAATGTCTTCCTGGCCTGCTCTTCTGTTAAGCGTTTATTCATTTCCCTGAAAGTGAAAACATTATAACTTTTTTAAACTACTATCAAATACTTGGAGTTTTTAAAGTTTTAAACTGTTGTTTGAGTATTAATCCTAATAAGAGGGTTAACCCTAAAGACACCAAGCAAAGACTACAGTGGAAAGGAGCTGTTCTGGCATTAAGTTGCATGGAATTTAACACAATGACATTTGTTCTCAAGCATGTTAATTTGGATTAGAAGCCCCGCCTTAAAGTCCCTAAAAATTAAACTCAGGGAATTAAATATTATTTAAAATGCAAACATTACAATTGTCTGCACATAACTTGCAGTTGGCTTTTCAAATACAACAGTCTCAAACAATTTAGCCTGAGGTACTTTACTTTTACTCACATGATATTTTCCACTGTTTTGGGTTTAATAAAAATGGAGATTGGGTACAGCTGGGCAATCTGCAACCTTTTGATCGCATTACCAGAAACATCCAGAATGCAATGTTTACCCTAAAAAGTGACAGAGAAGGGAAAATGGCACTAAGCAAACTTTAAGTCACAAGCAGCATAGCATAGTAATTTAGAAGAGAAAACATGTCTCCACAAAACCAACAAAATTAGAGTATTTGCATCAATGATACTGTGATTTCACCACTTTGGCACAAGGTCCCCCAATCTCCTCTGCTGGATCACACATCATTTGAGATGTTCCTGACTCTTCTTTCTTCCTTCCTTTCTTCATCACAGGTTGCAGCCCAATCAGCAATGCAGAATCATACAGTGGAACAGCTGGACTTCAACCACACCACCAAAATTTTTTATTTTGTTTTGGTACTAATTTGAGGATGCTTTAGGGAGGTGGCCATGTCACAGATGCAGTTTAGACAAGAGCCAGATGACTTAACTGGCATACCTGAGGGCGTGCCCACCCCTGCTGGCAGGGAAATATGCCACCCTAGGACCTTCGGATGGAACTGCACACCAGCCCTCTCCTCCCCCAGGTACCAGCCAGTAGAAATACCACACTGGAGATGGGGAATGCAATTTACTCGTGTTGATTTATTGTTCATCTCTTGAGAAACAAATGTAACTTGACTGTTCCTTGGGCAGCTGGAAGACAACGTGGCATGGCTGCTTTCCTCCCCCTCTCTATCCTCCCACTATAAGGAATTTTCCAGCTTCATCTCAAATGCTCTTCCTGTTCTCGCCTCCTTTCATCTCAGATATGCTCATTTCCACCTCACACGTTTTTATTTCTTTCCTTTCTAAGTAGCATAGGATTAATTTTGCATACCGTCCTTTTAGGAGGGTGCAAGGGAAGAGGAACAGAAAACCACTCTCAGGTGACTACATTAAGAACAGTTTTTTCTTTACCAGGAGACCAGTGTGAATTGCAGAAATCTGTGAGCCAGGATACAAACGCACAAGTACCAAAGATTACTCAGAACATACAACACCATTCCTGAACTCCTGGGAGATCATTCCTGGAGGAATGTCTGAAATGACTGACATGCTTCTGCTTCCTGGCAGAAGAAATAACTAGGATCATTTACATTTGATCTCTTACACAATAAAACCAGAATTTCATTTCAGGAATTCTTAAAGAGAAGTGTTCTTCCCACATGAACAATATTATATGTCTGTTTGCTTTCACCTGATGATAGATGTTTCCCAAATCCAGTCCATTGGTCTGGATGCCGACTGGTAACATTTTAAAAAGGTGTCTGTATGTCCTAGCAGAGTGTTTTACATGTGCTGATCTGTTCACATCTTTAAATGTGGCACATGCTCTGAGAACTGAGAATTAAGAGCATTACTTGGTCCTTTTTTCTTTTTCAAATAGAACACTATTTGCTATGTTTGGCCCAACAACTTATGCCAGGAGCCAAAGGATTTGGGGCAAAGGAAGGAGACTAGAGAGCCAGCACAGTACCTGTGCTGGACCTTACGGAATATAACTGTGACAGTTTAATCCAAATCAACAATGAATGTGCATTAACCGTGGCCTCGAGACACAGAGATTTGCAAACTGCTGATGATTCCAAAGGAAAGAGAATATGAAAATTCTTTTGAAGTGAAAATTTGAAAGACAAGAAAAAGAAACACAAGTTTCTTTTCATCCAGGGAAGCTATTTTGCTCTTTGCACAGTGCATTTAGAATAATATTTTACATAATTTAGTTCCTTACTTGCACTGCATCTGATTGAGAAGCACAGCACAGCCGCCAGTGCCTTCTATAACTGAACAATGACATCAGAAAGCATCTTTAGCTGTGTCCATTGTGGGTAAGGAAATGAGACAGGGATCAGCTGGAAGCATGAGCAAATGAACACAACTGAAGGCTATTTTAAGAATACTGTTTGTGGTTCTTTTGGGGTAATAGCAGTCACTTCTGTTCTGTCTTCTAATTTGATGGTAGACAACTTGGAAATCATCTTTTGTATCCCAGCAATAAAACCCACTGAAAAGAGTCATCTTTTCAGCAAGATGGAAAAGAATACAAGGATGGGAGTAGTCCCAGATCAACCAGTTTGCAGCCCTGTCATGGTTTTGAAGTAAAGTTCTGAAGGACAGGCCATTGTTTCCCAGAAAAATAATGTTAGCTGCAACTGAGAAATTGCTGCATCTACCCAAAGTCCCATGGTGCCTGTACAAGAGATTTAACTGCATGCAGACATCTGGTAATACTTTGATTTTTCTGTCCATTTATGAAAGATTCACAGCAATTTTGTACCTTACTAATCCCAACAGACAGACAAAAGAACAGAGCCAATTTCAGGTCCAGGATGGAAGGGAAGGATTCTATTTGTACTACTAAGTGAAGCAACTGCCAACAGATTTATAATGTTTAAGCTGTTCAATAGTTTCATCATTTAACCATTTATGATAGTTTCACAGCTTTGTTCAGCCTCCCATAAAAAGTACAGTTCATTTACTTAAACAATTCTGTAATTAATATTCTTTCCTTTCCTTTTCTCACCATATCCCACAGAGCCAGGTTCCACTCCCTACGGTGACAAAGGAGAAGAAAATATCACTTGACCCACAGAATCTCACTCTGTTTGCCCTGGTTTTGCTTCCAATAAACTCAGCTGCCAGAAATAGCAATACTCACCCATTTGGTCAAAATGGTCTAGAGTTTTCCAGAGGACTAAACTACACCCCTGTGGCACAAGGGTAACTACCCACACTAACCCTCTGCATGTCCAGACTGACAGTGCCCACACTCTGAGTTCCCACCTAGAAAACAGCTGCTCCTTCTCTCACAGAGATCAGATAACACTGGCTACTGTAAATGCACTGGATTTGTAAGCAGTAGAACAACACTCATCAACCCAACACAGAACATTTGCAAAAAATTTTCACCAAAAATTTTTCTTTAAGACAAGCACCTTACTCTAAGAAATACACTTCCTTCTTCCCAGGTTTGGGGTATTTTTTCAGACAGATAAGTCAACTTCAGTTTGACTTTAGAAGTAATTAGAATTTGCAAGAAATAGTTCACTCAAATTGCTTCGGGATAGAAACAGTAAGGTCAATCTTCAAAATGCATGGGTAATTATGGAAAAATAAAAATTGAATTATTTACTCTTTTCCCTTTATTAGCTAAAACCATGAAGAGCACAAAGAATAACATTTTTACAAGTTTTCTTCTGCACAGGTCTATGTCAAATGCATCATCATATTAATTAACTCCACCAGCACTACTCTGAATTAGTTAATGATCTATGTATGTGAGCTAGGCTAATTAGCCTGTAATTCCAATTATTTCTTCTATATTCGCTTTAAATGAGAGGGCACACTGTGGTTGCTCTTTTCCCACAATTTAATCATGATGCTTTCATTATTCCAAAGCCTCATTATTTCCCTAAATGCAACTGTGACAATATGCTTTGTTTCTAGTTTTATACAAATTCCTTTAAAAGTCAGAGTGCTCCTAATGGCTTTTTGCCATTCTTCTCTTTTTCCCTGTCAGCACAGGCATATAATCACCTCAGTAAATGAAAGTAAGTGGCACTGATTTACCTTTTCTGCTACTTCTCGCACTGATTGGACGCTTGTTCCATAAAGATGATTATTGTACTGGCCAGCTTCAATGAATTTGTGATCCTGAATATCCTTCTCCATTTGCTCTCGAGAAGTGACAAAATGGTAATCACGTCCATCCACCTCATAATCTCGTTTTGGTCTAGTAGTATCTTTAAATATAAACCAGTAGTTTTTAAAGCAAAACAAAAAATAGTAACTTTTTCCCCTACAATATGCAAAAAGTCTCCCATTTATACTGCAAAATTGTCACAAAGAGATTGACAATATTAAGATAGGCCTATAAAGTTTAAACAATATATTAAGTTTTTTTTAATTCAACATACAGAAGGTGTCTATAAAATATGAAGAGAGAAATATCTAAAATTGCTTTAGTATTTGCTGAGACTTACGTGGAACACATGAGCCAAATTTGTCTGGAAATTCTGAGATCAGGTCATCGTTTATTCTGTCTTTCATGGGTCCCAAAACAATCACAGGTCGAGTGTAACTGACTAATAAACATAAAGGAATAACATCAGTTATATTTTGTATGACTGTTAACTTTTAAGAATTCATCAAAATAAGGTTTCTCACATAGCAATAATTTTAATACTTAAAAGAATATATACTTTAAAGAGAATAAAAACATGCTGAAGAACATCAATCAGTTAATACCATAGTCATGGTAAGATGTTAGACCTTCACTCTCAAATCACCATCCTCAGTGATTGAAAATGAGTCTTAAATTATGAAACCTTTGGGGGAAAAAACCCTTTTCACAAAGTAGCATCCTAAATTCTAATGGAAAAAGGAAAGAGGAGAGGTTTGAAAATCTTTTCAATTCAAAGAGGCACCTATGCAGCAGCACAGTTCATAAAATTCTGTGTCTGTTGGGAGAAGCTCCTTTTCTTCTAAGACCACAATTAAGCACTCACATACAAAACAACTCAACTATAAATAGTTTCTATAACTATTAACACCCTTACAAAATTAAGTGTAGTATCTTTTAAAAGTAGTTTAATTATTTATAATAAAGGTGTTTTGGTTGAAAATTAAGCTTAAGCAGATTATGTCTAATCACACTGTAAGAACTATTAAGACAATAATGCCTAAGTATGTTGTCATGATCATGTAATTTCAGCAGTACAAATTTTAATTTTACGTGCAATCTGTCTGCACAAATAAGTACCAATTAATTAAAGTCTGGCCTATTAAATATATTTTTGTTTGACTCAGAGCTATTTCCTTTCCACTGTATTACTATATTCATAAGAGGAATGTCTTGAATCCAGTAACTATCAACTTATTAATTAAATAACAAACATCTTTGCTGTTTCTCCCTTTGTGAACCCCTCTGGTGAGGGGGCACACATGTGAGAAAATATTTTCTTCTACTGATTTCCATTTCATTAAATTTTACTTTTTTCTGGAAAACATCCCTTGGCAATTATTAACCAAATTAGCCATATAAGAAGACCATACAGAAATGGGAGACTGTTTAGAGACAATTCAATTAGAGTTGGTAAATAGACAAGTGATCTATTCACACACTTTTTGCTGTTACAGACACAGTAAGAATGCTAAAGCAATATGAAACAGAAGAAAACTGTAATTTCTGAGGTTCTCACTGACAAAAATGTTAAGCATACTGTATTTTCCTTCCACAATATAAACCACACAAGATATTATTGAAGTAGCACACCTTTGGATTTTGCACTAAATAATTTAGAGATTTTATTTAATAATTTATGCCTTTATGATTTATTCATTTGAATTATGGTAACTTCTAAGTTAAAGAGGGTGAAGAAGTTTATCATGGTGCTTAGTGCATTAAGGGCACGTGAAGCATTCTGATAATTCAGATTTCTTTATACTGAGGGAGATCTACAAACCTTCTTGTTGATTGACTGGTTCATACGACAACACGTATTCCTCCTGGCCACCTAAAATGTAAAGGCAAAGACACATCAATGTATTTTTTTCCTAAAGCAACATATTTCAACTGAGCCATTCCATGGACTATGACGATACAGACATTGCTCAGCAATGTGCATACAATGATACTGATGAGGGACATCTTTCAAGAGCGATGAATTATAAAACTCACAAAGCTAAGCCAAACATCAAGCTTTAAAGCATAAGACACATACGGTAGAAATAACTTCCTGCTGCACGTTGGCGTGTCAAGCTGACATCAAGCACAAGAAGAATGGCCAAGCATTGCTGAGCTGCTGTTCCCCAGGTGTCCTGGATGCACTGCATGCATGCTGTCATTCACTGCTAGAGCAATGCCCCCCGCCTCGGGAACGTTCTCCGGACCCTGAAGCCAGCATTTACAATAGCATTTTCCAGATTTATACATGGCTGATGACCATGTATGTCAAGATCTTCCATTAACTTTATCATGAACTAGCACTTATAGAAACATCTTCAGCCACTCTAATTCTACCAGAAAAGCTATGACTGTATATACTAAACAATTACTATTTTCTCAATTAATTTTTAAAGATAGTCGAAAGCAAAGAATGCTGTGGATGGTTCTCAGCTCCAGGAAGCACATTAGCAGTGAATGAAACTAAAATAACTGAATCTTGAATTTTGACAGCTGTAGGCTTTTCAAATGTTAGTGAAAGCATCTGAAATATACCTCAGTTGCATCTCTCTAAAAGATTACTTCTAGTCTAACATGATATCTCTGAGTAAAATTTCTTTCAATGAAATAACTAAAAATTAACTGTGACAGCAGAGAATTTATAATTCTGAAGACACAAGCTCAAATCATATGACATTGCTTTGAACTGAAGAAAATACAGTCCTCCAATATTTCACTTGTCTAATTTTGGAACATTCTTTGATGTTTATAAGCCATACTTAAAACAGGCGAAGGAACATACCAAAGCTACACCACAGTTGTGTAGAAACAGATGGCAGATGAAGGCTTTTATAAATTCATATATTGCTACTATATATCTATTCTCTATTTCAAAGCAAATGCCACTGATATTTTAAATCTAAATTTTACCATTTCATTAACAGAAATATTTCTCTTATTTTGCAATAAATTTGTATCCAAACTGTCCTACAGCAATACATGGAGGAAGACTTTAATATCCTAAATTGTTGCAAGTGAGGAATACCTTAAGACAGACACAAAACCATGCAACCTGTACGTTTTAATATCTCAAAAAGTTACTCATGCAAATGGATTTTAGAAGGACAGTATATACTTTCAGAACCCTTTTTAGGCTAGGGAGAAGAATAAGCAATCACCAACTATCAACTCATCTATGAAAGATCCAGCTCATGTATAATTAGATACTTCTTTGGAGAGGTCACATTGCTATAAGGTCAAAGATTAGTTATGCAAACTACTAAAGAGATAAGAACAAGTAAAAAGCATCCCCTGATGGAGGGCAAAAAGTATATATTGTCACTGCTTTTCAATACTTTGGAAAAATTAATATTAATAGAATGAACCTTTTGAACAACCGTACTCATCTGTAATCAAGATAACTTTCATATTAGACAGCAGTAAGAAGAAATTAAAAGAATATTTTAATAAAAAGTGCTTGGAATTAAACACTGAGATAAGCAAATCCATGACATTCATCATAAAATCATGGCTTCTCAAGTAACAATAGAGTAAAAAAACTAACTAGTAGTACCAATAATGAGCTTTAAATGTAAATAAAGCAAGCTCTCAGAAAAACCTTGGTAGTGAGAGAATAGAGGGAAGCAGCAAATTTATTAAGAAACAGTCATGGTTAGATAGTTTTTATGGTGTGTCATTAAAAATGATTAAAATTTCTGTTTGGCAAAAGCAACTTCCATATGTGCTCAGTTCTGTGTTATTCTCAGGAAACACAGATGCCTCCCTCAGTTGGTTTCTTTTCAATTACGGTCTGCAACACCGTCAGCATTTTGCATATATGTATATACATTCTCTCCTTCAGTGTAATCAGCTGGAAGAAAATATGTGGCTCATCACCTCTGAAAAGATCTACAGCTACCAAACAAATACAGCTGTTAATGAACCACCTTCCTTATTATCCTGACATAAATTACGTATTTCTGCAGTGCCCATTACACAGCAGGCAGCCAGAACCCGAGCAGCAAACCACTGCCTGACTTTCACTGTTCCTTCTTTTCATGTTTCTCTTCAAATCCTCAACTTTGCTATGTCCTGCTTTGATCTCTCGTGGCTTCCAGGTCTAGATTGCAACCTTACTGGGAAGCTGTTCACTGGAGATGAATAGTGGCAGTCTTGTTCTTGCTCTGGTTTAAGACATGTCAAAGCACAGCAGAGCAGCACCATGCAGCCTATTACCCACCACGGACATGGAGTGCTACTGCAGCTTGGGTAATAGTAAACACTGCCGCAGCTTATGCCAGTAGTAAAAGCAAACTGAGTGTGGTATTCAGAATATACCGTGTCTTCAGAGAGAGAGAGAGAACTAGCATGCTGATTTATCAAAACTGACTCCAGCACTGAATGTGTGTCGTATGCTTTGAAGACAGCTCATACTAAGCACCCACACTTGACAAAATAAATAAGCTGAAAGCAAGGGTAAATACATGTTTGCTTATCTGTACTTTCATTGAAGTATATACATATTAAATCTGAGTATCAGTTGTGAAAAACTTTAGATAGTTGCAGCATTATTTAACAGATTACACAGCTTGGTTACACTTCCAGTGTTAATCCTCAGCTACATATAATCATATTTGTCAGCATTAAATTTACATTTAAATTTAACAGGTCTAGCTAGCTTGCGTAATTTTAAAAAAAAAAATAGGAGTAGATTCAAATTAAGCTGAACTAAGAAAATCATAGACAACAATAAAAATATCCATAAAGAAGGTTTGCAGTGATTCTAGGGAGTTTTTTAAAAACAAAGACATGGAACAATTTGCACTACTCCACCAAATACACAAATACAGATTTCACCTGAAGCTGACTGGGAAGTTATATTTAACATGTAAATACCCAGAAAAGACAGACAAACAAAATCAAAGAAAGAGCTACAAAACAAAGGTTTTGAATAAACAAAGAACTTAAAAACACTTACGGTAACTACTTTCACTATCGCTGGCATTAGAGGTTACATGCTCTGAAATTGCAACACAATGGGAAAAAATAAGGAACATACACCAATGGCATGAGTCAAACAGAAAGAAAATCGACAAAAAATAATCCAGATGGAAGACAATACTCATATCAAAGTGCTGAAATCAATACATACTGCATATAAAAGTTTTAAGGTACTTCTCATAGCTCTCAGGATCAAGCTTAATTTCATATGAAAGGAATTGATGTTAATAAAAAGAAAAACATTAAATAGCACATAAAATAAGATTACAAAAAGTACACTAATTCACAAGTAACCCTGCAATTTTTAAGTTTTCACTTCAGGATGAATTTTGTTGTGTAAAAATCGTGGGATTATGCATTTCAACTTTTATGCAGGCAATTTACTGATTACATTTATAGTCTTGTAGAGAAAATACTGGATTATATTAGAGGAAATATAGTGTAGCATGTAACACAACTTGCATTAGGTGTGGTAAGGCAGTTTCAAAAAGTCTGTGCTGAAAAACAGACAAGAAACCAATTGTTTATAGAACAGAATAATCTAGAGATATTTCTGGACCATATTACATAGTTTAAACTAGGTATGATCATAAGGCCATAAAGGCTGCTTATGATTTTATGTTCTAAACCATAAAGCCATAAGGTTGCTAAAGTCTTCTGGTCTAGACCAAGAATTCCTTTGGAAGTAGCCATTCCAGAATTGAAAAATGAGTGCTACAGCTGCTAGAATTTCTACTTACAATTGAGGACAGGTACAGAAGTACACTGGCCCTTACAAGTAATTTCATGAACACTGTGCCTCACAGTTATGCCTTGGGAAGAAACGCTGTCCTTAATGACCCTTAGTCACATCCCTTTAAGAGACTGCTTTTCCTATTGCGTAAGTGCCTAACAGTGTATGTATTTAAAATCTGTGACGAAAGCAAGGTCTTGGTTTTTTTATTTCTCATTTTAATACATTTAGTGGTGGGATGTGTATGCACAAACATCTGCTAAGAGTACACAGCAACTTTTGGATCTTACTGGATTCAAACAGAAATACAAGAAATGCTTCAAGTCACCCCTATTAGCCCTCCACCTGGTCTAAAGGCAGCCTAAGGGTTCAAGTTAGACACAAAACCTCTCATGGCATTTGTTAAGGAAAAGTTTTGTTTGCTTTAAGTAGCTGTAAACATCAGTCGCCTAGAGAGAGGAGTGAAAACTGTTACTAGTTAAAGTAGCACGGCAGTGGTTGTACTATTACTGTAAAAAGCCATAAGGTTATTTTTAAATAAATAAAAAAAACAAGGACAAGATATAAGTAACAATAAAAAATAATCACCAAATTTAAAAACACAGTACTGTTAAGGACAAACAAGTAAGCACTGGTAAGCCTCTGAAAACAAAAAATAATCTAATGTGACAGTCACATAAAACTTTACATGTTCCTGAAAGCAAAAACTCCAAAAGATTACAAACAGGAAAAGCTTATGAACCATTTTTAGTCAACCTCCTTATGCCAGTAGAGCACCAATCTCAAAGAGATCTGTCAAAAAAAAAAAGTAGTAATTTTTCAGATGGAGGTTAAAATAACTTGGGAGTATTTTGATCACTTACTCAGGCCTTTTGATCCCATGTCGTCAGGGACCTCCTGCAGAGTAGTCCCCAGAGGGCAAGCAATAAAAAGACAATCACAAAGAAAATAATTGTCAGTAATATATAAAATTGGCGCTACGACAGGAGACAGTTCCTAGAACATCACAGGGAAAAATAAGTCTATAGAATTTGACTTGACTGGCACATGAAGTGCAATCAGTAATGCAAATGGCGGAGAACACAGTTTGTTTTGAACCTGCTCTGAATTAGAAAATTTATGCAACTACGTTTTGAGAATACACTTTTTTTTTAGTGCCGGCAAGAACAATGAAAATCAAAGTAACCTCTCTTCATTAGGAAAATCAAATTAGAATGAGTAACTGAAGAACCAGTCTAAAGGGACTGATTTGAGAAGCTGGTAAGCTCCATTATACTTTCATCAATACTGTGCCTCCTCCTCCAAGTCAGAAACAGGGAAGCATCACTGACAGCACTGGAAGGCAGTTATCTCCTCCAGTATGGCCCAGTTCATTCCAAACTGGGATACTCTTGTGTTCAGTTTTATTTTAACAGCAAACAAAGGGTTGCACGGGTTTTGTAGAGTGGTTTGCCACTGGCACCACAAGCTCCTCAGCCTGTTGCAGCTCATGAAACTGTCTCCACGGTAACACCCTAGTGCAGTCTAGCAGGCCCTTCTACTGTGCTGCGCTCTCCATCGAGTGCCACATACTTACGGTCAATATCACTGGTTTCCTGCTCACTCTGGTCCTTGTTCTTGTAGAAGGGAAATTTTCGGGAAAAGAGGTTCTTTTTACGCTTGTCATTGAATGACTGCTGAAGAAGAGAAGGAGGGGCAAAACAAAGGATGTCTAATGTCTGTGTGAACAAAGGCCCAGACCAGCAGCTTTGCGGAAGCTGACTCCTACAACCACATTATGCAGTGCATATCTCAGTTTAACACTTATCTTCTCAGCTCATTAGAAATAGAGACTGGGATCATGACTTTGAACATATCCTCCATGTTTCACATGCTTAGTACTGAGAAAACTGGTTCATCCTATACAGCCTGATCTGTATTTCACAAATTTAGGCTTGCTGTAAGTGTTAAAAAAAAGTGAAAAACTAGGTTGCTGTAAGATGGCCAAACCATAACGACTCAAAGTCAACTCACTGATATTCTCTCATTTAGGGGTTACCGTATTGAAAAAAAAAAAAAGCTGAGGCTTTTGCGAACAGCTAATATTGTAAAAGAACATCAGAAGTATTTGGCAGTGTTACCAACCAACTAAAAAAAACAACTCCAAAACTTGTATCAATGTTTTACTATTGCAATTCATTGCAAGTTCACTGAAAGAAATTACTTTGTTCTATATAAGTCTGCATCCTAAGACGAAGATTAACTTTCAAAAGACACTTGTGGTAATTATATTTTTCAAGAGTGCATTTTTAATTACCACATGAAAAACCCTGTATATCAAGGATCATGTTCAGCAACTTTTGACATTAACAGTTCGTGTTGTTAAAGAATTTCTGCATCTCAGTTGCTTCAAAAATTTCTAGAGTTACTTACATAGACATTTACATCCATGTGAATATAAACTATTATTGTGCTTCTTGTCCAGGTGATGGAGAGCATCGATGACTTTTCATTCCTATATAGGTATGTCTATAGGTAATTAGCACAGATTTTAGCAATATCTGCCATGTCTTCTGCTGAAGACATTGTGTGACTAGAGATCCTTTAATCTGTTGTTCCAAGTCAATAAAAAACCTCAACGTATAAATATATCAGTAATGTTTTAATTGCAGTTATGCCCAGAATTAGACCTAATACAGCTAACTTAAAGTCAGCAGAAATTTCCTTCCATCTTTAGGCATGAGTAACTCATCTGACCAGTTTTGCAAAGACATAAAATTTGCCATGTTTTTGTCATTTTGTTTTCAGAAAAAACTACAATAGAAAGGATAGCAAAATAGGAGAACACTCAACTTGGTCTTGAGACCCTGTGCTGTGGGGGGACTATTTATTTCTAAGCTAAGCAGAGCCTATGTGCAGCAGGAAGTAAGAAAAGCACCACAGAAACATCTTTTAAAAGCTGTTGTAAAAAAAAAAAAACATGCGTTCAGACTCTATTAAGAACTGTTTCTAAAATTTGGAGCATGTTAGCTTTCAAGTAATTGTTGGTCTTTCCTCAGCCAGTGTGAGCTCACATTCCTCTATTATATGCAATATAGTTGCAAAAAGGCATATTATCCTTTTTTACCAGCATTAAGTATGGAATGAATTACAGTAACAAATAAGGGTCAAACAGGACAAAGTTTTTTCAAATGGTGGGCCACATTTTTTGATACAATTGAAAACTAGCACTTGGCCTTCCTAAAGAGAATGTCTGCAGTTGTGCTCCTTTCCTACAGTGCAACACAAAAGCTGCATCCTGCTACAGGACTAACAATCCTTCTGGCCATCTGCTTTAATACAGATGTGCTTGGCAATAGCAGATACTGAAACATCCAGTGATATTTTCATTACCAATGGTTTTTTTAAAATTACTTAAAATTACAAGGTGTTAAAGAGGCACATGGTACCATGGGAGCACAATCAGTGACATTGAGCTCTGGAAATAACAATACTGTGCTAAGGAGGAAATCCATAAAACCTTTAATTGCCTTGCATCTGTGTTCGACTAGAACTATTGTTCCACTGTAAAAATTGGTAAATTATCAACCTGACAGAAAGATCAAGTTTCAAGCCAATCATATGCCTGCAGGAACCATATTTGGCACAGGCAAATTTTTAGGTTATGGTCCTCCTGACCTTCTCTAACAGAAATCAAGTCATTGCAAATGATTTCTCACAACCAGAAAGGGTAATGTAATCTACAGAACGAGGACAACAAAGAAATATGTCCACAGGAGATCCTTGCTGAGTATACTGAAAAATACTGCAACATAAATTCAAGAAGTGGAAGTCTCACATCTATATAATTGTTTCATTTGGCCAAGTCCCTCAGTTTGGTAAAAGGACACAAATGTATAAAAAGCTAAAACGGTTCAGTTTAGCTGAGGTGGTGAGAAGTTGCAATTTGTACAGTTAAAATAAAAGGAGTGGCTGATTTATTGTACTTCATAAAACATAATCAAGTTCTTCATTACAGTTTTGAAAATATTTCATAATAATTATTTTAACTTCCTGTACAATTAGTCTTCCTGAGCTAATATGAAACTTTATATACTGCATGTATAATGGTCAGAGTCAGTTCCATTGCCAAAAAAAAGAGAAAATAAAAGTAATATTATACTGATTTTGCATAAAAGATTAGCCAAAAGATTACTTTTAAAAGATACCACGATTATGAAAAGCTAGAAGGATTTGCTTATTAGTTGAAAATGCATAGTAATTGCATTAAATTTTTCATAAGCCCACTGGCAATCATTCACAGGCATCATAAGCAGGAATATATTAAATCAGAAGCAGCACAGAAAATGAGATAAACGTGTATATGAAAGGAAAAAACAAGAATAAAATGTAACCATTTCTGCTCCAGATTTTTTAGCTTTCCTTACAATGAAAGGAACATGGATTTTAATGTTAGCCATCACTAGGGTTATTTTTCAAGGTCTTAAGGTAGAAATTTTCAAAAACTGTATAAAATTGGTATTTCATCCTGTTTATGGAGTATTAGCACACAGACACAGGAAGGCACATGGTCCATGAGGACATGTATGGTGCAGTCAACTTACTGGGGAAAGTATAATCATGATAAATACAGGAGGAATATTTCAAGGAGAAACTCTGATGTTAAAACATTTATGGCTGAAGCAAAAGATTGCGAACAGTGTAAGTGTGTTTGCAAAATGAAATGTTACTAAAGAAAGAGAACTGCAGTTCTACATCAATGGCAAGCGTAGTTGCTTTTCCACTCAGGATTCCATGCATTTCTTTGGTGCTCTGTTAGCACACAGGAACTGTGCACCAACTGTGCTATGGCCAAAATGCTACTTCAAACACATCAGTAATTAACTGTTTGCAGTTTATTGGTAGACACACTCTAAAACCATGCAATTATCTTCCAAATAACATGGTAACATTTGAAAAATTACTTAATGTAATGAAAATAATCTGAAGTATTTAAACCACTCTTTATGTGACTTCTAAAAAGCAAACTCAAATTACCATGCCAGTTGATAAAATTTTATTCCAATACCAAACTACAACTGCACCAAAACAGAAAAATACTGCTAATAATCCAGTGAATCTTCAAGGCAGTATCATAATTGTGCATCAGACAGTAGGTAGGGATATTGATTTCCTTTTAAATAAATACTTACAG
Organism: Callaeas wilsoni; assembly: GCA_013398955.1. Classification (NCBI taxonomy): domain Eukaryota; kingdom Metazoa; phylum Chordata; class Aves; order Passeriformes; family Callaeidae; genus Callaeas; species Callaeas wilsoni. The sequence continues at coordinate 83,196 of VWPU01001833.1, read as the reverse complement.
GGGAAAAACATGACATTTCATTAATGACTGAAACCTTTGCCATGTAGCAGAGGGATGTATATATAGATTTTAGAGTCTTTATACTTTGCACTCCTACACTATTGGGATATAATACTGAAGCTTTAATATCTTATGTATGTGATTTCTGAAGTTATGTAAACATTGTAACAAATAAATTACTAAAAGCATTTGTGGGGTTTACAATAACAACTAACCAATGCTACAGCATTAGTGCAATTAAAAATATAATCACTATTTAAGAAATAGCTTCCTGAGGAGCTTAAAGCACACTTCAGATTTTTTTAAATGGCAATATATTATTACTTTAGAAGACTCTTACCTCTAAAATGCATGTGCCTAAGTCTTGAAATTACTAGTCATATACTACTGGTAGATATGGTAAGGTTGTGGAATTGTTTCTCAAATTTCAGAACAACCAAAACATTGCAAAAAATGCTCACTCTCAAAACAATAAAAAAATTTGGCTGTTGTGCCACTATGAAATTGCTGTAATTTGGCTACAAATATTCCTATTACTACTTAAGCAGCCTCACTGCTTTCTCACCACTCATTCCCATCACATGTCCTGGGACAGGAATCACAGCTGCTGGAAAGGCACTGTTCTCTCCTTGGTGAGGATACACAGCTCCTACTACATTACAGTATTAACGAGCACATCTATTTCTATGCTAATTCCTTATCCAATTCACAGTGTTTCGGCAATCAAAGTCTGCTTTGGTGCTCACAATTATTTCATTTCTATTTGATAGAATTTAGTCTTTTCACTCCAATCTGAAACTGATTCTCCACACATAAAACCATGGAAAAATGTTACCATTCACAATGCCAGGTGTAATTAGCACTTCATTAACTCACCCCTTTATCTCCTCTTGTTTTAGAATTGAATTTCACTGTCTTCAAACGAGCTCGTTCTTTTTTCTCAACTCTACCACAAAAACACAAACAATGGCAGAATCAGCAACACTCCAGAACTTCAAGTTATCTCTTGTTAGAACAGAAGTATATTGGTGTACTTTTTGTACTATACATTTTATTGCTCATGACACATTCAGAAAATGGAAGCCTGCTAATGGAAAACTGCTATTTCTCAAGTGGTGAGCTGTGAGAGCACTGGGACTATTTTGTGGCTATATGTGTTCAAAAAATCCAGAGGGTGCAAAAAGGAAACATGACACAGTAAGTGAACAGCCTCAATTATCAGTCAACAGCAGATATTAAGATGCAGAGCACCTAAACTCTTATTTCAGTCTCCAGTATGCCAACAAAAATCTCATCTCCATTGGCTCTGGCTACCAAAGAATGATTTTCCAGTTTTCCAGGTTGTGGGTAGAAAGAATTCATGATAGTGTCATGACTTGAATAAAATTCACTTTGCACCTTTTCATACATAAATAGTTATTAAACTGTTATTAAACCCACATATAATGCTATTAAACCCACAACTTGCTTACAGTGAGAACAGAGAAGGTGGATGTGGACCACCTTTATCAACTTCAGCACACAACTCCTAAGGCTAAATAGGGTGTTAATAAACTACTCATTGAATAACTGAGAATGCCACTACAGATTACTTAAAAAAAAAAGAATCAAACAAGTGGCTGATGACAGAATTAACAACAAAGAGAAAAGCATATAGAATACATGTATTAATCAGATCAGATGTTTAATAGCAGGCATCTCAAAGTCAATAAAGTATGACATACCTCCGTTTGCTCGGGATAACTCCAATTTCATCACTTTCTCCATCTGGAGTTACCTGCCGTGCTTGCCACCATTCATCATCAGAAGCATTAATGACATGGAGAATATCGCCAAATTTGAAGTTCAATCCTTGACTCGGAAGGCCACTATCTTTAGTCTTGTCATAATCAAAAAGAGCTCTACATTGAAAAGAAAAAATTAAACATAGAAAAAAGCAAGAAAAAACCAGGAGAGTTTGAATAGCACAAAATATGAAGCAAGCTGCCTGTGCTATTCATAAGTGATTGCATCATTCTGACAGGTACTTACAAGAAGGCTGAATACACTCTCTCATACACACACAGAATATGTAGTACAGTACCCACACACACTTCTAAGCTTTAATGAATGAGAAAAAACTTCATCCAGAGCAAACCTGTAGTGCTTTACAAAAGCTCTACAGAAGACACTTCCTGCAAATCAGTAAGTACTTTGCATAGAGCAAGTTACAGGTCAGCCTAGGATAAAAAAGACAAGCAAGTATTTAAAGCATACAGCACTGTCAAAAGTTCTGTAAAATACACTGTTTCATATCAAGTTATAAATTGAAATTATTTAGTAATTTAGTACAGTTTAGTACTGTCTTTAAAGTCAGTATCCTGCTCACAGGAAAAAAAAAGCAACTTAGAAATATGATCCGATCACCACTTTGCTACTGTAGTACCCGAAGGCAGAGAACCTCATGCACATTCTTTTGGGAAATTCCTGACCATTTCACGAGAATCTCATTCCTTTTCCTAAGGTAAGCCTGTTTTCAAATAGCAGGCACTCACAATACCTGAACAGCAGCTGCATGACCACAGTTTTATTAACATTCCCTCTGGCAGCGAGGTTGGTTGATGCAAGCCCGCTACGGCACTACCCACATCCACGCCTGCTTTGTACTGACTCCTGCTCCCCTTCTCGATTAAGAAAGCCCAGCTGGCTGGAAAGGCACACGGGCCACCACACTATGGAACTGATCTGCTTTACAAGTCATATCTTTTCTCCCTTTTGGATCATTTTCTACCTGGACAAGTTCCCTGAGGAAATGAAGATATCTGCAGTATGTTTCTCCCTGGCACAGCTGAGGGTTTAATGAGGATGTGGAAATGAAAGATGACAGGAGCCTCTTAGCAAACAGCAAGAGATACTGCTAAGATTCTGCCTTCTAAAGGATATAGTTCATGAACCTCACCCATGTAAAATAAGTGCTTGTATGACACAGTCCAAAAAATCCTCAACATTATTTCATCTGCCAGCTCATGTGTTGTCCATGCTGCACTTTCTGAACAATACCCGAATTCAACTTACTCGATACCAAGCCAAAGTAGTACCAACAGATTACAATGTGATGATTTAAAAGGGTGTCATTTTCCTTGTCCAAATTCAGCTTCTTTCTTCATCTCAAACACTGGTCTTACACACCTTTTTCTGCTAGATTTTTAATATCACAGAAGTTTTTAACCCATGTAAGTCACAACCTGTTTGCTCCAAAATGTACTTCAGCTTTGTGAATTTTGCCCCTCTAAAGCACTGAGTGTATTTCTTTGGGTTTGAACTGCATTTGTTCATAACCAATAACAAATTGTTTACAGGGAAAAAATTAAAAATGTTCTGTCAGACCAATTCACCTTTAGCATCTATTGCAAAACCAGAGTTGTCTGAGACACCATGCCTTTCTTGGGCTATAAAATATAAAAAAAGCTTTTCCTAAAGGATTAAAGATTTTAATAAACCTTTTTAAAATGTCTTAAAAAAGACAGAAATTTTAAAATTGCTTCAAGATATTTACTTTCCTGATACAAAAACCCTTATATTTAAATCTGCAGTATCTTTATTTTAAGTTTCTAACAAAATTTAGCCTTTCAAATTTGAAATAGCTTGGAGGGTGAAATACCACCTTCCTTAGCAGTACAACCTTCATGATAAGATCTTTTGAGTTAATTCCATAGCATACTTAAGATATCCTGATTATTTAGAAAAAAATCAAAACTTTTTTTTCTTTGAATCAGCCAAAATATTGTAGGTAAGAAAATGATACAGATAGGAAGTAGTTATTCCTCCACATTTATTCTGCTCGTTTGTTCAACAGACACTCTGGACAAATATCATTTCATGTCTCAAAATAAACTGCACATAATCCAGTATGTACTTTCAATGCAGATTCAAGTTGTATACATTTTCACTGAATTAATTACATGCATCGTGAAACTCATTTCCTGAGATTTCTTGTTAGCATTCACGCAATGATTTCTACCAGCTCCACTTTTCACTTCTATTTTTGAGTTTGCATATAAATTTATAAAAGCTGTGAGCTGGGCCTAACAGCATTAATATATATTTTGACTTTATGAGAAAAAATGGTCAGGAATGAAAAGGAAGCAGAAATGGATGAAGTCATTATTACCACCATGTGCTTTTCCAACTAGATAGATGGTTACATGGCTTTTCCTGTATGCCTGGCACATCATCAACCAAGAACTCACTTCACAGCCCAGATGACGCATTTATCTACAGGCTGGAATATAAAAAATACTGCTTCTATTAACTTCCTGCATGGAGACTTTTAGTACAGATTAAAAATGCCATGTATACATTTACTTAGTTTAAGTTATAAACACAAATTAATTTAAAAAGAAATTTAGTAATCCTGATCAACTACTGCTTTGAATGCAGTCTCACGATATTTACTGTAAAGTTCTGTTTAAATTTAAATGGGAAGTCCTAAAAGTTATTTTCTAGGGAAAGCACCAAGTCCTCCCTTTTATTTCACTTTGTATTACTCAGGAACTAAAGGGCACTAAAAAAGGTAACTCAGCTCCTTCATCCATTAGTCTAGAGAAACTGAAGCTGGGTTGCATATTTCATGAGTGTTTATGCTTCAAAGCCAAAAATGTAACAGTGCCAAATTTTCCAGAATATCTTTTTACCTGTCACACTCATTACTTTCAGTATCATAGGCTGTTGACCAAGTTTTACTGAAGCATTTCTTCAACAAACAAAGCAACCAGGAATTCCTGCAGCAAAAGCATCTCCATGTTTCATTTCATTAAATGTGAATTAATTTTACCACTTCGCAATAAATGAAGGGTCAGCTTGTAAAGGAGGTTCTGTTTTTCTGAGTTTTTGGGAAAGCTGTTTGAAACTTAATGTTTGAACTCTCAGAATAACATAGAGATAGCCCAATTAAACTGCAGGCAAGTACACTTAGCCGGCTGCTAATACCAGATCTTATTTTTCCAAAGGATTTAGTTAAAATTTCCTAGTCATTTTAACATTTCTTCAACTTGGAGACATAACCATTTTTTGCTCTGATTCAAGTACAAATCAGCACCATTGTTTGAATTTGGAATGTATTATGCTGGTCAGAAAAATGAACAAAGGTAAAAGTAATTTTTGATTTTGAATGCTACCCACATTGGAGACTGAGACTTGCCACAGAAGATGAGATAAAATATGGAACAGATTTCCTCTCTCTCCATGTATTATCACAGAAACTTGATACCATGAAGGTATCTCACGTGTGCTTTCTGAATCAGCAGATGATCATATATATATATATATGAATACAGCTCAGATGCAAATCCAGAAACATTATTATGAAAGAACCTGTCTCCTCTTAGAACAAAGACCAGAAGAAATATAAAGCAAAATAAGAGAAGGCACATCAGTACATCTGAATTAGCTGGGGACAGGAGGGGCGGTGTGGGGGACAGTGGGACGTGCAAATGGAGAGTCAGCTGCTGCAGAATTGCTGAATTTGTATTGCCCTCCAAGGACTGTTTCCTAGATTGCTATGCATCGTTTTTTGATATACATACCATTACAAAGAAAAATCTGCCTTTTTACTTCAAATTGTATTTTCAGGCAAACACAATTGCCTTTTCCTTAATATTACATAATACCACAAAAATGCTGTTTACAGGCAGATTGCTCTTAAAGATACAATGTTTAGAGGGATGCAATGATGTATCTGATTTTATTTCCTAATTTGTTACCATGATTTTGAGAAACCAGCAGAGATGATTTTCAGAGTATTTTTATTTAATAGCTTTTCTGCAATCATGATTGAATGTCTATAAACATTTTACTGTTCGATTTACCATTCAGCATTTTGTTACATAACTGCCATCCTTCAAGGTATATCCAAAACCCAGCACTACTGAAAAAAGATAGCTGAAGTTACTAAAATTTGCTTTGAATTGGTACAATTAAAAGTACAGTATGATTATATCAGAGTGACTTTTTATAAGGAATAAAGTGGATAACTAACATGTTCTGTCAGTATCTAGCAGTATGTGAAAATATTCATAAAAGTTACTTCAATATGGTCAAAATTACTTTAGAAACCAGACAGAACAGATGTGAACCCTTTCTGTGCATACAAAGTTGCCTCCCAGTCTTTGGCAACTTTTTGTGTGATGACACAAGCAGATCCTAAAAGCCCTAGCAGCACCCTCTGTAAAGAGGTGTGGATAGAAAAGTATTTTTGCTGTGGAATTTTTGCATTTTAGATATTTGTACTGACTTATACCAATACTGATTACTGAGCCTGGAGAACCTTCAAAGAAACCAGTCCCCACAAGGCTCCTGCCAACAGCCTGGAGAAGGCTGCAAGTTCTGCAGCAGCTGGTAAAGTCAAAAGCTCAACAACTTCCATCAGTGGAATAAAAGCTACATAAAGATAAAATGCTTGTGAGTGGGTTAAAATATCAGACCAATGTGTGAACATGAGCATAAGCGGTTTAGAACCTAATCAGGCTATAGCTAACCAAGCAAAATAAAAGCATTTAGAATTGTTTAGGCTTAGTTATATGATGAGGGCTAAAGCAATAAATCTTGGGATTATAGAAAGGAAGATCTTGGCACAATACCCATATGTACACCTACCTACCTGTGGAAATTCAAAGATATGGATAACTGTGGTATCAGGCACTTACCCTTAGAATTTTAGGCATTTGTTTTTAGAGATTTAAATTTTGACACCCAAAATATTTAAAGCAAACAGAAGTAGAAGAAAAAAGTAGGCTCAGATCTGAGAAAACAGAATCCAGCTACTGAAAAAATAGGTCAAAACATAGGAACTACCTGCTAGAGTCAAGCTAAACAGAAGCCTTATGAGTATTTAGCTACATTTGCATCAAAGCATTCAGAAATAGGTTACAAAGGACCACGACTTTTCTCAGCATCGATGCAGTTACTCAGGGAACTGCTTTGTGCATGTCTGGCTTCCTCCCATAGCTCAGTAGACAGAACACACCATGAACAAAACACAATCTGCTTTGGATGGGAAAAGTCAACAGCACCTGAGCCTGCTAACGTTTAGCAGGTTAACTAGTGAGGTCCTACAACATTTTTAAACATGTTTAACCCAAACACCAGAACTACCTGAAGCCTTAACTGCTCTATGGAAACATTCTAGCCCCTACCAAGAGGCTACTGCTGGCCCTGGTTCAATCCAGAGATGAGCTGATTTGGGAACTCAAAAATCAATTTTTTTTAAAAAATGCAATCCTTTTACCCATGTTCCACACTTGAAACATTATGCTTTATTAGTACATGATAACTGATGTAGGAGTTGAGTGACACATGAATAAGCTGCACCTTCCCATAATTTCCCTGTGAAACCACCTATTTTCTCATCTACTTCATCCTCTTATGTTTCCACTTCCTTTCAGCCTCCTTTATGTTTAGCTTGATATGAATAAATTAATGAGGTATACTCAGTTCATTCGCTTTGCATTTTCTCTCTTGATTCCTATGGAAAAGTATTCCATAACAAAATGCAACTGGATGGAGAAATAAGATTTCTTAATAAAGCCGAGAAAACAACTACAGTAACCTGAAGGAAATAAGATGGAAATCTGTTAAACCTTAAGAAAGGGAAGACTATAAATTTGAACTCAAGTACTGAACAAGGGAAAATATGAAGACTACTGTCACAAAAACACAAACTGAACTAAGCAAGTTGTTAAGACCTCACATACACTGACTTAAAGAAGAAATATATGTTTTTACTGAAGGATTATCATCTCTCAAAGCAAAGGACAAAAAGCAATAATAGCAGCACTCTTCAAAGTTCACAGGAAAGCAGAAAAACACAATAGCAATACCATGAAAAAGATAATTACCTGACATAGAGGGATCTCTTCTGGCTGGTTCGCAAAGATCCTGATCCTGAACTAATGCTACTGTTCATCATCTGCTCCCGTAAATCATGGATTTTAGCTTCAAAACGACTGTATTCTGTAACAAAGACAGGCATGGCAATTAATTTCTTGCTAAACTTCAGCAATTAAACTGAAAGACAATACACAATAATATTATACTTCAAAATTCTGTGATTGTAACTTATAGTTCACAGTAACTATTTTTTTCTAATTAAGACAAATATTTCTACTAATAATTATCAATTCCATAGTAATAAAAAGACAGATACAGATAAATTTTAACCCATGACAGAAAGGAAATTTCAGAACATACACGTGAAATACATGTTTATAATCAAGAACAATGTATTTTAAATTTAAAATGTTAAGAAATGGAAAAGAAAATGTCTGTACTTCAAAACTACTGGATTTGATTGAGATAAAGAATTTAACATTACGAGGTGGGAAATATGCAAAACATCTCTGAAATAAGACTATGTTCCTCTGGAAGCTCAGGAAAGGAAAAAAAAAAATCCAGAATTCTGGCATGAATTTCAATCCACTTGTAAACTGCATTAGAGATTCAAACTGCCCCCACAGAATTATGTACAATGTTAATCCTGGAAAAACGGATTGTGTTCTTAAGCAGCACCATGTACTAATAAAACTATGCTAAATGCATTTGATTTTAGCTACACAGGCAGGCAGGAAAATAGCAAATGCTTCTTCAGGACAAACATCTCCTGAAGTGAGGTACTTACATGCCATCAGCATAAAATACGAACTCAGAGCAAGTAAGTTTTTCCTTCAGCTGAATAGTTTGGACTTCAGGATCAACAGATCCACTTGTAAACCCTTCCTAGGCAAAGGAAACGTTCTGCAGCCACCACGTGATGCCAGATTATAACAGGCCAACACTGGGAGAGCCAGGGCGTGTGTGCCGCCAGCAGCTGCTGCACCGGGCAAGGAGCTGCTCTGCTGGGCTGCACCCCCACGCCCCGCGGGCACCACGGTTATTCAGCAAGTCCGAGACTGAGAAAAAGGGCTCTAAAGTAAAAAACCTTGAGAAAATCCCTAAACTAAGGTTCCTTCAACAGCCATCTAAAAACTGTGAATGTTTTATCATAGTATGGTCTGTAGCCCTTTCTGCCCACACACTCATCATATAGTGAGCACCAATACCATCTATAATTAACCCTATCCAGATTATAACAATATGAACGGTCTCTGCAATAACCCTAACTTTTGTCCTTTATAAGCAAAAGCTAGTAGCTTTTAAGATACCTTAGTTTTTAAAATAGCACCAAGTGCCTTTTTACAGAGAAAGTTCAGATCAAACACTTTACCGGCACCAAGTCAAACTGAGGTTGTTTGACAAGAGAATCGAAACCATTATTTCCACCACTACGGATGCTATCACTAATAACAGAAGAATGCAAGAGGACAGGACAGTAACCAGAGAGGAATGTGAGAAAACGACATTTTTTAGAAAGCTACATTCCTTAGGGGAAGGGCTCAGATGCAGTGAGAGAACAGCCCACTCCTGCTGCGCTACTGCTGCACTGCAGGGCCTTGGGTAAGTCACCTCGTTTTACTCGTCTATACCCAAGAAACGACAAACCTAAAAGATTTTTGTATGTCCCTACGTGAAAGGAAAGTAAGCATGGAAAAGACCAGATAATCCAAGCGTTTTCTTGTGCTGCAGCCTGTTCAATACTAAGAATATCTGCAGCTCTTTGCAATAGCTACAGGAAAAAAATACAAATTTCTGTACCATGTGCCATTTTAATGAAGAATCAGACTTCCTCTTATGCAGCACACAGATGTAAGAGAGCTACCAAGGAGGCTATTTCCCAGTATTGCTTAACTCTATCCTATATTTCATCTTCAAGTTGCTGGTCTTGCAGCTTCCTGAATTAATTTCATTTTTCTCATCAGAACTCCTGGGAAGTAAGTGCTGAATGAGTGACAGGGACATCTGTAGGAGTAAGGAGGAGAATAATTTCACCACAGAGGCTCCTGCCATATGAACAAAGCAAAAAAAGGAAACTAATGGGCTGGGACTGAGAAGGCTTTATGTTTGAAAAGAAGGAGTGCCAAGAAATTTCATATTTAGGAGAAGCTTAAGCACTGTGCAGTCAGAATCTGGTGAGCTCCTTTGATGTAGAACTAGCTAAAATTTGAGTTATATTCCTCTTAACAGAAGGTTTTGGGAGGAACAGGGTGGATAGAATTCTCACCATCATTGGGTTTGGACCTGAAAAGTACACAGGATTTTGAGTTTTAAAAAAAGAAACATTAGTATTAGATACAGTGGTACTGAAACGAATGCTGGAGACAGAAAATAAGACAGCAGCAGGACTCTTGATAGCATCAGAAAAGCAGTGTCAGTTTGATACCCAAAGGATCAGCACCTCTGCCCTGTTGACCAAGTAGGGTTGGTTCAACTTCAGCACTGTAAAGTGTGAGCACTGCTAATTTATCTAGGAGAGGTTATAATTTTTCTAGCAGAGGCTATATTTCTATCTCTGTGATTAAGAAGAGTTAGATATCAAGTGTCTTTTGTACCTTGAATCTCTAATTTTCCTTCAGCTTCTCATCTCTGATTCTCACAAATGCTAGAGAACTATTTCTTTACAATTCCTTTCTTTCTTATGGGTTTGCATAATAGCCATATATAGTGTATGACAAATTTGCTATTTGTTCCTCTAAATCACAGTGAACAGCACAACAAACTTCCACTTGGCTGTGACAAAATCATACAAGGCACAGATAAATACATAAGTTTTAAAAAAAGTTTTGTCACATCAATATTCCGTAAATTTGGAGCTGGAACAAGCACAGTGAACAAGATGGAAAGGACACCCTGCTTTCTTGGTCACCAGGAAATGAAGAGCTTGGCAGGGAAGGGATGTGCTTGATTTCTGGTGTAGTGTTATCAGGGTAACCAAATAGAAAGGGCATAAGCTACTTAAATAAAAAAGTAAAAGCGATTTTAACCCAAATGAAGCAGGTTGGTCATTCGAAGTCCATCTACAAATACGCTTCCAATTTCCACAGCCATCAAAACACTGAGATTCTGAAATACTATTTTAATAACAACTATGGTGGTACAAGAAACACAGACACTCACCCAAAAAGAAATTCAAAACCAAAAGAAAACCACACAATCCAACCTCTCCATCCTTTCAGTAAGAATTTGGTCAGGCTCCAAAACTGCATGTATATGCAACAGCAGTGAATGAAACGTCACTCAGAATCTCTTACAAGGTCTGAATTTCAGGAAAGCTGCTGATGCTATATATCAAATAAAGGGTAACAGGCAGCAAAACCAACATGAAACACAATAAAATAAGAATATTAGAATACGGGCATCTTTTCTTGACTAGAGTTTTCTCAAAGTTTCCAAGAAGTTTAGAGGCAAGGAGGGAATAGTATCTGTTAGCACAACAGAGAGCTCGAGGAAGCACAAAGCACCTCCTGCTTCAATTCATGGCATTTATCCAACAGAACCCCACCATCACCAAAGAAAAAAACCCAAAGCCTACTCAGGTTTACATAATCAGTTGTTAAGAACATAGGATGAATACATCTGGGCTTAATTTTAAACTTTAAAATTATACTGGATAAGCAGATGGTGCAAAACTCTGCTCTATTTCATGTCTGCATGTATTCCATAGCAAGAAACAAAAAGGATGGAAGATCAGCAAATCCTGGAAGACTACTCTGATTCCAGGCTGCTAAAGTGATTTTACCTAGAAATCTGTAATGTTTTCAATGTCAATATTTACTTGAACAGAAAATCAGAACTCCAGAAAGGATCTGATCACTGAACCTCTCCTGGACTTCCCGTCTGGTGGGCAACAAAACACAGAGACACACAGAAAAGTGGTGAATTGCCTGTGCAGGCAGGGGAAGAGGAAAACGAGGCCGCAATGAAAATGCATCTGGTCTGGAACACACGCTCCAGCAAACGGGGCAGGAGAGCAGAAGGCTACACGAGGGATGGGAAATTCAGCAAGCAGCACAGAAGGAACAGCGACTCAAGGAAGCAGGGATGTGCATACAGGGAACAGATGGCAGCACAGCGCTGGGAAGCAGAGATTCTTACATATTTTGAACCCACGTAGAGCTGAAAAAGTTCACTTTAATTAAAAAAGTATGCCCCTTGCTTCTCTCTTCCCATCTGTCTATGGAAAGCCCTCTTCAGCAGGACCATTGGCTCTGTCTAAGCAGGACTCTCGTGCTGACAATTTTATATAACTACTGATTAATATTCTTTTCTTAACTCTCAGAATATTCAATTTTCCTTTTCATGGTGCCTCCAAAGAGAGAAATGGAACCTGGTAGTTAAGATGGCCACCATCACACTGATCCTGTAATGATCTTCCATTTGTTTTTCTTTTAAAATGCGTGGACCACAATAAAACCATCATAAATCATTTTTGAGGAGATATTATTTTGCTGCAGTGCTTGTCATTTTATATTAACATTGCCTGAGACAGACCACAATGAATTCCACAGGCTGTTGGTGACTTTCATGCACTCTAATGGTTAATGAGCTTGTATCTCATTAATCACTTGAAAGACTGGGCCAAAGAAATTTCAAAAGATTAGAAAAACTGCATTTGTATTTAGTTAAGAACACCTCCCACAGACCCTGGAAAACTCAGAAAGAGACTAGGTCCAGTCACTGCTGAGGTGATTCCACTAAAAATGTTGCTGAAGGTTTAGCAAGCATTCAGAAGCAATTTTATTTAGTATATTAAAGAGTAGGAGTGAGGTTTTAAAGGATTAAAACATGTGTAAGCCGCCTTATAGTGTCTGTCAGGGCTATATAAAGCAAAACCCTTTTTCTAATCTTAAGGGGTCCAGTTTTGAAGATACTCTAATTGACTAATCTAGATTACTTGCAAATGAGTAGAACCAGGTACAAAACAAGCAAGAACAGAAGCCTGGAAAACCAGGGACCACATACCCAAAAACAGGGCAAACTTTCTTTGAAGTATTTTTTTCTAAGAATTTTTCATTTTATGAAATTGGGGTGCACTGATCCTTTGAACCACTTTTGTTTAAGACAATCTATGTCCTCATCTAGAAAGCAAGGGAAGCTCAGCCTTGATAAGAAACAATTACTGAAAACTAGGTTTTGTACAAGCGTTATTGGCTTCATGCTACCCCAGCTGGACTTTTGCAGACAGAAGATTTACAATATATTTCAAGACTAATGCTCAGAAAACAATCTTAGCTTATACATACAAAAATAGTACAATTTCCCAGAGCTGAGTTATTCTCTTTTGAATTCCACTAGATGCAGCATTGTAAACAGAAAATTCAGCCACACATTGGCCATTGAGCAGACAGCTCTAACAAAATCTTTTTGTGTTCCCTCTCTTTTTTTCTTTTGAGTCAATTGTTTTAAAGACAAAAGAGAATGAAAAATACAGTTTCCATTAATAAAACTGAAATAAATGTGTGTTAACTATCTACGTGAACAATGTAGGTTCAGAAGCAGATGTTTCACAAAAGTACCTTGAAATCTTCTCTTGATGTTCTGGTTCCACCTTCTCCTAATCTTACACTGATCCACCAGATCATTTAAGAACATGAAGCTAATCTGATCACTTAAACATCTTACCACTCTTTCAGAAAAGAAATTACAATTTTATTTTTGGTATGCCAGGTGAATCCTTGGGAAGCAGAAAGGGCTGGTACCCTTTTCTGTCATGATAGGCTTATGTGAATTTTGCCCTGCTTTGGGGAAAGATGAGGTGACCAGTGAATGACTGGCTGCTGATGCCAATAGACCTGGCCTGCTTCCTTCTTCAAGGCCCTCCAAGAGCAGGCTTCAGAGTTTATGTAACTGCAGTTAATGTTATCCATATCCTTAATACAGCTCAGTTCTGATCTAGCAGAATATAACTCCAATAGAAAGCTTAAGCCACTAAATTATTTTCTATTCCATTTCAAATGCATTTTTATATTTTTAATGTATTTTGGCTATTCTATTACTTTAAACACTTAAATGCACTAAAGCTATAATACAGTTATGGCAGCCCACTGGCACCTCATACCTTTTTGGAATGGCAAAATCTAATGTTCCAGAAATTCCAAATTTTGAGGCAATATTATTATTACATTTCAGATGACCTTTTAATTTGAATGAATGTAACAATGGACATCAATGTGAAACAAAGAGGCCTCCAAGAGCTGAGAGCCTCTGCACAGTCCTATACTTCCCCCTTGCTGCTCCTCTCCTCACTACATTCCCTTCAAGCACTCAAGTTCCTGTATCCCTGCTATGCATCATGATCATAATTCTGACCATCCTGAATTCCCACTCCCAGGAGATACACATATATCCAAATTGCTTAGTGCTTCCTCACATTCTTCTGCACCAACATGACAACTCCTCCTTGCCATCCTGCCTCTGCAGGAAACCCAGAGACACAGCACTGTGGCACTGAGGTGTCTGCAGAGCCAGGGAGCAACGTGAAAATGAAATGGATCAGAAGCCACTACAAATTAAAATGGCTTATCAAAACACTTTTGTGTAATGAAGCAACATCTCCTGCTTTGAAACTGCTCCAGGTCATAGCATTTCTTTTCCAGCTGAATTCACAGTAAAGCAAAATCCCTTTTTATTCATGAGTGATGTCTTGAAAGGAGGTAGAAATTTGTAGTACAAGCAAGGGAGTAAGGAAAAGCTTCCAAATAAAGGTGAAAATGTGAGCAACATCCTGCCTTCCCAACCACATTTCTACAGGATAATTCCTGTTTCACAAACTCCTGCTATAGATCCCTCCTCTGCAGCATCCAGCCCCAACAGGTCCAAACCCACTGATCTGTGGAGCTAGGGGGAAGCTGTATCCACACCCAGGCCATGCATGTACCGCAGCAGGATGTACCACTACAACCCCATAGGTGACCACTTTCCACCATTAGCTCCTGGCAAGTTGCAGGACAAAGCCTGGAGTCGACAAGGAGAAAGCCTTAGGTCAACTGACTACAGTTGTGGTGGTGCATGAGCCACTTCCATAAACAGCAGAACACACTCACATTCCGTGTTTGGCTTTTACCTGCCCCAAAGAGTGCTGCCAAGTTGCGGAAATTTAATTCAGTGGAGTAGAAAAACCTTGTAAGGCATCCCTGATTTACTGAGCACTCCCAGAACCTAAAGGAATGCCCAGAAAGACATTTTAAAGAATGTAATTACATCTGTTTTCAGCCAATTCCCATAACCAACGAACATTGTGGAGATTTAAGGGAAAGAAAAGTCAGCAGTTACAAAATTTGAGCCCAAATTAAATAAAATCAATTTCATTCAGCCATAATAGCCTACCCTAAATGCAGTAATTAGAGTTTAGTTACCATGGATTTGAAGAGAGAGATATGGAGAATTCAAGCCTTTGCATGAGAAGAGGTTTCCAGTGATTCATTTTTCTACAGCCTAACTCAGCTTTCCTATGAGAGAACTGCTTGCAAAAATCCTCTTTTCCCAAAAATAGGAGGAGAAAGATAAATGGGAAATTTATGATGGGAAAATAGGAAATGTGATAGGATGTAAAAACATAAATTAGCTTCCCCACCACATCTATGAACATACAAACTGTCATATACAATTACAGGGAGTGAAGTGAGCCAGTCCCAAGCGTCTTCCAAATGCTCCTATCATACTGAATCTCTCTACTCAGTTATAATGAACCCTGATGGATGTCTAGAATCTCCTTGATCTGTCCTAGCTGTCAGCATCTTTTACAAAATCCTGCTGGATTCATAAATATAAAGAAAATACATATGCAATACAAGCAGTTGTAACTGATGCTCTCTATCTTTATGAAGACATTTCAGAAACACCAATATTAAACAACAACTTTATGAATATTTTAATACTTGTTAACCTGTTTCCAAATGGCATAAACAAAGAATGAAGATAATTATACGCATACACATATATATATATATATATATAAAAAAAGTTTACCATTTAAATGAATCTAGTGAGGAGAAAAGACTACCATGTGAAGCTATAATTCAGGAAATATGAAGACAATCAAAGAACAGATGCACTTTTATAAACTGCACTCAATCACATGGATGGTATTCTCTATTTCGAAAGTCAAATTGCAAACAGACTGCTTTCTATGCTAACAAACAGCAACCTTTAAGGAAATACTCTCTTTACTAATCTCTGAGATATAAAAAATGAGTATCTGATTCAATTTACCTCCCACACCAGACCTGACAAAGCTGACAGCTGGACTTCCACTCAAACTTGTTTTATGACAAGTAAGAATAAGGCAGATATCAGGAACTACAGCTCTCTGAGGTAGGTTGGCCATGAGTTAATTCATACTTTGTCTCCAAAGTACAATGGATCTCAGTTTTCTAGTTACAGTTTTCCTTCATGGCATACCTCAAAAGTGTAGAGTAAGCCCTAATGTTATTCTAACATCTTCACCCCAAATGGAGATTTTAAGCACTGTTTCAGAAAGAAAGATGCTCAATGCAGACCAAGCATCTTGGGGATGGCAGGGGGCGAATCAATCCTTTCTTTGATCAATTTGTCAGATGTCTGCCCATAATCTCGGGTAATTTGAGTAACATCTCCCACATGCATCCTCTCAAATGGGCCAGATAAGTCTTTGAGAACTGAATTCTCAATACAGCCCAGCTGCACACAGTCTTGTTCAGAACGCTTCAGTAGCCATGAAGGAATAAGTACAGCTCTAGCCTCGAAATCTGCAAGTGACAGTCACTGAGTAATTTCTACGAGGCAGCGTGTGTTGCTGTGGGCAAATCGCTGTGCAATGACTCCAAATCTCAGCAGTCAGTCAAGTACCTCAATACACATTGCAAGAAAATAAATTATCTACTTGGACAAGTGGTTAATGAAGAAAGCTGTTATTTCCAGTGCAGAAAGAGCAGGAACCATCCAAAATGTTTAGTTCTCTTCTTCTAAAAGGTTCTGACTTTCAAAGTATGAAAGGATTCTTGTCATCTTAAAGCCTGAATCCTAGAAAGAAAGGACTGAAAAACTGCTGATTTTGTATGAAGTCTGCATATATCCTCTGGCAAGGGAAAAACCCTGTTTGAGTCCTGGAAGCCTGTATTCTACACCAGAGAAACATTTGTTCTTCTAGGAGCCACACCTCACCGTGCCTTCCTGGCAGAAGAAATAGTGACCATAAATGCCCTCTTTGAACAAAAAAAGTGGTCAGGTGCTCAAAAGGACAACTCAGAGATAAATAAAGGCATACATTTTATTTCTCAATAAGGTGAGGGGCCCCTACCCAAGAAGCAAGAAGGTGCAACAATTTGAACCACCCATGACAACACTGAAGAGTCAAGCAGAGGATAGGCCAAATGTGTACCAACAGAAATATTTGACAGTTCTGACACAAAGCCAAAGCAAATATTTCACAACCAACGCCAACCTTACCATTCTTTTTAAAAGGCAGCTTAGAAAATGAATTCTGGAAAACAGCAATGTACAGATGGAACATGTGACCAGGATACATCCTCCTGAGACAATACAGGAAGCAGACAAATCAATCTTTTGGCCTTATTACGAACAGGCTTCCTGGGTCAGGAGAATGATATGATATTGATGCAGGTGGTGGGGTTAGGGAATGTGAAACCTAATGTTTCAAACACTTGGGGAGGTCAGGTTAGAAGAAACATGACAGAAAAGCAGAAATAAAGAACAACTAGAAGTGTGCTGCTATCAGCCACCCAGCAGTCCCGCTCCACGTCCAGTCCTTATAAACACCTACACTTACCCCTTGACAGTACTGCTAAAGAAAAGTTTCAAACAGACAAGTCTCTGCAAGGAAGATTCAATGCTGGGCCAACCAATTTAGCAAAACTGGAGAAATCTGCTGATCATCACAGTTCACAAAACAACAAAAATGTCTTAGTATATATAACACCAATAATAGATGAGTTTACAAACTCAAGATAAGCATTTCGTTTTAAACTATTGAATTTTTAAAGTCTCAAATAGGCAAAGGCATTTGAAATGTGCTGCAGAAATACAAAGAGGACAAATATGTGTATTGATGATACGGTATTCTGCAGAAGACACAAGGATCAGCATCAGCTGCACTCTAATCTCGACCAGAAGAAAGTGCTGGATAAATAGAAATAACAGCTCAGTGTGAAACCAAGCAATGAAAACCTGACGGCCTCCTTAGGTCATCTGAATCAACACAACAAAGGAGGAATTAGTCTTCTATCTTCCTACTATTAAAGCATATAAAACCACCATATTAAAGGATGAGGACAATTGGAAATACAAAAGAATAATAACATATTTCTACTAAGTTCTGGATTTACTGGATTAATTTTCATGTTACGACAGTGGCAACATTTACTGAAGAAATTGAAATTCTGCAATGGTGGAAGTAAGAAATGTAGCAAGCCATGGCACCAACCCTTGCAGGTATTCCTATCTGGTCACTTGCAATTATGCTAACATGAATGTGACAACATCCATTACATTATTTGTCTCTCCTCTCCTCAGAAGATGTGTTAGGTGGAAGGAGACTGTAGATTATCTTTCTCTGAGTTTCAAATTGTACAAGAGAACCTGAAGGTATAAAGCAACCCTTACCTTCTGGACGGTACTGAGCTACGATAGTCACTGCCTGGCCTGCGTTCTTCAGGGCTGCTGCTGCCTGTTCATGGGTTGCTGCTTTTAGATCTACTCCATTTACCTACAAGCAATACACAAAAGCTCTTTATCAAAATTAATGCTTGTGTTTATCACCTCAGAACACACACCTGTGGAAAAAAATTAACTGGACACAAACTAGTTTCCATGCCATGTGAATTTCCCCTCTTCCCAATATCCTTCCTGAAATCAAAAGTCAATAAAATCATCTCTTACATACACCCCTCTTAAGAATTACTGACACTATCATAGTATATCATTCAGTGAATGGTCAATTTTCTTCTTGTTTCAGAGTGCTTTCTTTCTTTTTAAGGAGACACAGAGAATGTTACTTTTTGTGATGGTTCAGGGACTTCTTAGCCAAAGAATGCCTACAGACCATGCTGTCACCACATCCAGTGACAGACACCACCCTCTGTGAAACCGGCATTGTTTTCAGTGCAGCAGATTTAAAAATAGCATCACAAAAAAACTGAAGCAAAAAAACTGAAGTGTGTTGCACATTTTAGTTTTCATAGTTCAAACTAAAATAAAGATGTGCTTTAATATCAGTTTTAGTAACATCTGTTAGAAGGGTATAATTCTTCCTAAATAACTTCCAAACTACAAAGTAATTCTCCAAAGAAATGGTTCTCCATAAATTAAGTAATTTCACAAAGAAACACACAAAATATTTATGGCCTTCAATACTAATATAGAAAAAGCCCTTGGAGAGGTATGAGATGGATCTTTTTAATACTAATAGGAAGTTCAGCAGTTACTCCAGGAAGTAAAGACTCAGTTTTAGATACTGCTGCCAAGTTTCTCCATCTCAATAGAAGGCTGAAACCTGTATCCTTTCAATTTAGACACACACAGCCCTCAGCTACCAGACTAAGGTAAGTTAATGTCTTCACTGAATGTCTCTGAGATAGGGAAGTGCTATTTTAATCAGGTTATAAAAGAAACTGAAGCAGACTAAAGTCCTCAAAGATACTACAGAAGCATATTGGCATCTGTTCCATTATCTCAAATTTAGCTCAATTAATAACATTCTTTGTATATCATCAATTGGCATTAATATGCAGGGAAGGGGAAACTTTTGTTGCTGTTTAAATAAAAGAAGCAAGGAATCCTACAGAAATGATACGATCTCCTTTCCTAAGCTCTCCACTCAGGTCAGCTGGCCCTCCTGCAAGGATGAAAGAGATGAAAATTCCTTCTCCATCTTCTCCTCCAACAATGTTGAAACCAAGACCCGTTGATCCTCGATGTAGGACGACCTTTCTAGGCTCCCTGAAGGAAAAGAAAGGAATACGAAATCTTGGTCACTAGACATGAGGAGAAGTAAAATAAACAATTAGAAAAGCTTCTAGATGCAAAACAAAATCCCCTCCCTGTTGCTAGGTGAACCTAACAAATCTGTAAGTATGTATGCATGTATGTATAAATAAATAAATTCCTATTACACTACAGTCCTATTCAGCACTAAATGTCATTATTTAATACTTTTCCATATTGTTCAAGAACATCAAGTATGGGTTGTGACATTCTCAAATACATTTTCACTTTCAATGAAGTGACTGCAACTGAAGAAGTTAAACTAAACCAAGTTGTTGCAGTCTCTTTCATAGGATCCCCTCCTAACTTGAATGAGGGGAGGAAAGAAGAAATATTGATAAGGCCAGTCAAATTCTAATGTAGAAAGATTCCTTCCAAAAATCTATTATCTGCTACTCGATCTAACAGAAGTAAAGCAAAAATTATCTCAGAAAAAGACATTTCTAATAAAGCAGAGAAACTGTGCACTGCATTTCAAAAATCACTAGAGAGCACTAAAGAACAATTAATGGACATTAAGTATTTGGAGGCATTAATTATTAATGTACAGAATAAAGTAAGAAGCTGCTTTTTTTTCCAAAACAAAAAGTATCATCTAGTCCAATTTTTAAAAATCACTCAATTTTTGCACTAGCTTTTAAATCATCTTAAGGTCAAATTCTTAAATTTCACCTCCATCAATTATTATATTAATTTTTTCAGAGTATTATTCTCTTACAAATGAATGACATCGTGAAAATCTCTATAGGTATTGCTCTGGATCACACCAATACATTAACAAAAACAGAACAGAAGAGAGAACAGAAAGACGCAGTATCTTTTAAAATATCACTCAAAATTTATAAGCTGCTTTTTGGGATGGAGACAGTGTAATATGAGAAGGTAACTTAGAGAACATCTAAACATTTTCTGAATAGCCCTTGCATTTCAGAAGAAATCTAAAACCAGCCTTTTTACAGTAATTTTAAAGGAAAGCAATAAAACCATAATGATATCAACAGGACAGAATCATTTTGGTTTATGTGTCTACCTAACCATAAGTTAAAAATCAGTACAAAGACATATCCTACCTTCCACTACACTAAAATCTATTCTCCAATTTATTATGCCACTTAGGTTCCAATCCTGGGTGGACTCTGCCTCAGAATCTGAGTGACATTATGCATATCAGATGGTGGTGTGACACAGAATTCAGCAACAGCATACTGAAAATGCAGTATAACATCCCTACACTTGCAGAAGAGAAGGGCAACAAAATTACAAGAGCTTCCCTTTATCAGCAATGATGAACAAAAGATTAATGCAATCTACTGAATCAGCGAAGGAATGAATGGTCTGTTAACGGGAAAGGATTAAGAGCTCTCCAGCCCTTCTGGATTTAGAATCCATTAAAAGCAAGCCCTTGTCTGTGGGGGTAGGGAGGACCAAACATTGCTTGCTTTAAAGTAAGAAATAATCTCTGGTCTGTTCATACTACCATCCTAAAAATCTCTGTCAATGCATGCAGCATTCCCAGGGCTTTCTGGTTTTAACGCTGGACTGATATATAAAGTGTGTGTGTATATATACATATAAATATACCCAGTTTTCTCCTTACGACAATGTTTACAAGAGTTATAAAACTAACATCTATTTCTTGAAATAAAATAAAGCATTCACTAGTATTTTGCCCACTAACACATCTTGGAACTTCCCTGGTTAATCAACCAATTAGCTTTGGTTATTCATTACCTGGTAATCTCATCATCTCCAAGCATCCCCTTGGGAACTGGTGAGTATCGCCCTGGCGATGCTGGGGGCAGGGACTGTCCCAGGTAGGCAGACGGAGTGATATGGTTATCCACTGGCTGAGAATAAGCTTCACAGAGGGGGAAGGAAAACAAGAAAAGACATTAGGATAATACCGAAAAAGAGCTGGAGGAACTGAAACAAAGGAGAGACCTCTTTTAAAAACAAACTATAGCAGTTTAAATGATATATTATAAATATCATAGTTCTAAAACAGTCTGTTAAATCTGTACATTCCCCGGTCTCCTCACTAAGTCAGTAAGCAAATTTTTCAGTTTCACTGTGTCCCAAATAAAACTTTTTTAGAAACAGTTACTGTGGATAGTTGAAGTCCATGGGAACAGTCTGGAGATTTATCTGTTTTACAGCTGTTTTTTACTTGACTGAAGCAAAGTTTAACTGAACCACACCACACATACTAAAAGAAGTTTAGCATCCTAATGAATACAATTGGTGGAGAATATTCTACAACATCAGGAGAATTGTTCCAATAAATAATTAAGAAGGTGCATGGTATTTCCAAGCTAGGCACAGTCATACCCTCTCTTTGCTATTACAAAGCATGTTCTACAACTGGAAATTTTTTTTTTCCTGGTGTATGTACTTCAAACTTTGAGGCTTAAACATGAAGGGTGGGGACTCTTCACAGATTCAGTATGATTAAAGTTGCCAGACTCTTTGCTCATATTTGCTATATCTGATGGGGTAGCTGACCTTTGAGGATTTACACTAAACCCAAAGCTCTTTAACTGAAAATACATGACATAGATTGCTGAAGCAATCTGCATATTCTCCTTTTTTTTTTCCTTTTAAACCATTATCAAAAAGTTTGGATCATAAACAAACTTATCAGGAGTATTCTTGATACATATATACATGATATACTTGCTAAACAGCCATCTTTCAAACCACCCAATCTGGGCTGGGTTGTGCCTGTATTGTTCTAGATTCCTACTAAACCCTGGTGCAGTGAATTCTTCACATGGCACATGCATCAGGTCAATACTGTCAACATTTCAGCAAGCATTAAAATCCACTATTAACAGCTTCAGCAGTTTAAAAGCACTGGCTGATAAAGGAATTGTGCTACTCAGACACACCAGTCCTCAGCTGCATGAGATTGTGCAGAACTTTTGGAAATCATAATTCTGGATACACAAGAGGTTTCAGCAAAATTCAGAACTGAAGTGCAAGAGGTACCTGGTGCCCTTCTGTAACAAAGACAGAAGGAAGCTCCCTCACATTGCTTGGCTTCACGAGGTCTAAAGCAAAGAGAATTTTGCTAAAACCAAATGATTGACATAAGAATTCACATTTGAGAACTCCCTAAAAATGAGGAGCTGTTCAACATATGTGAGTTCTAATACAGTTTTTTGGAACGGCAGTAACACACACACATTGCACTTTCATCCTTCCACTCCCTGCAAGGATTTTATAGATCCCACCACCTTCTGTCTGTCCCAGCACAATACATAGTTTCTATGCACTGGTAAGAGATTTGGACACTTAACTGTCAATTTCAAAACTTGGGGTTTTTTTAGTCACATTGGAATTTTAGCAAACGATTTTCACAATGATTACCAAACCATATTGCAATATCTGCTTTTCAGTTAAAAAAATACATGTTTTTTAATAAAATATTATTATTGCCATGCCATTGTACACACTTTTTGCTTAAAACAAAACCACACATAAATACAGTTATTTTGTTTTTTCTGAGAAAATTTTAAAGGTACAGCACAAAAAATGAAATGCAAGACATTAGGAGCTCTTTTCAAACTACAGGAAAATGGGTTTTGATTAAAAAACCTGAACAACTGTTGCACAGTATAGCAGCTCTGTACATTCTGTTCCTGCACTAAATTATCTCATTTCACAAAATGAATGTGAAATTGCTTTTAACAAGCCAATGGCAGCCATAATGATGCATATTTTATAGGAAGTAATTAGATACGAATTCTATATTCATTGACTTACAGCACTTCTTATTTGACTGTTTTTCAGGTTCCTGAAGCTTTTAACTGCACTGTGTTCAGAAACATACACACCACCTATTACATAACCTTATTTTTAAAATTTTTTTTTCCTTTTGCCATGTGACTGAAAGTCAGCTATCAATCAATGTAACAGTTTATTACTTCAGACCTGTGGACTGTTCCACAACGGCACTGGCTACATCCTTTATAAAGTTCTACATATGCTACTTGCTTGGAACAGTCTGGTCCTTTCTCAAGGCTGGTGCTCTCAGTGCTGTGAAAGCAAACCTATACAAGGCACAAAGTTCTCCGTGCAGCTCCTGCACAAAACCATGCCTGCACCTTTCCTGAAACTGTTTCAGATGGAAATTATAGCTGAAGAATATTCATGAGGAACATGACAGAAATAAAAGGCAAGCCATCACTTTTTGAATCCTAAATGAGGTCTAAACTTCTATTTTTTTATAAATATTATTACTGATGGAACTGATAAAGGAACTGTCTTTTGGATGAACAGAAAATTGCATGCATAAAATCAACTTGCTTTGACAGGAAAAGTCATACTCTTAAGAAGAAATTCCATTTCCAAATCCACCCTCTCCTTCACATAAGCCAGCTCTAGACAAAAAGAAAAAATGGAAGATTTCCCATTATTTTCCGATTATCTGTAAACTGAGGACATCAATTACAATTACAATCTCTAAAATGGGAAATAAAATTAAAGCTTTATTGTCTTTTACTGTTATTACATATTCTTCTCTTCCTGTACTTATGCCATTTAAGAAATAAGGCACTCATGTTTAGTGAAGAAACTGATTATTCCCTACCTTCCAGTATTTTATCTCTCAATGCAGGGTGGAAATACTGTACCAACACACAAAAATTCAAAGGAAAAAATACTTTGAAATTAATTAGGAGTCAAAAATGCATCACTGATAATGTCTTCAAAGGAGGCCTGTATTGGAAGCAAGTCCTCTCTCTCAAAAACCATTTAGCCACTTTTCTGACTCTGATATTCTCCTACATGCACTTCACAGGTAATGTTGGTGTTTTAAACAGCAGGTACTACACCTTCTTAGTAATATTTCAACTTAATAACTTTAAAAGCATTTATATGAACAAATTACTGGATATTTATCCCAGGAACCATTAAATGACCACCATTTATGTATAGATTTTGGAGGCAGTTCACACTCCTACTGCTATATGCCCCCCCAGCAGGCTAACAGCTGGGATCATCACACACACATCAGCTGAGCTGCCAGTGCTCAGGCCACAGGAGCATCCCACCACACTGCTGTTGCTCCTCTGCACACAACAAACATGGGGGCACTTCTGATGCATTTCCATGCTTTCAGTACTGGAAGTTCTCATTTTTCAGCCTGACAGACAGTGGAGAACAGCACTCAGAGGGCAATGTGCTCAGAAAGAACAATCTTTCCTAACTGCATTCTTCTTGAGCCAGAAAATGCAGAGCACTGTAAAGTAACTGCTTAGCCTGGCAATCCACCCCTCAAGAGCCAAAAGAGAAATCTCACAGAAGCAATAGAAACAAGCGTGGCAGTCAGCTGTTCCAGGTCTATGGCCAAGCTTTCATCACCCATACACATCCCAGTCTCTAGAGCAACAGCATACAACCATCAGCCTTTTTTTCCACATTCATTCCCTGCTGAATCTCTGGTCTCAAACAGCTCTAGCTCTTCTCTAACAAGATTTTCAACAGTAACCTCCCCCACAGGCAGCTGGAAGCCATTCACTCACTCTAATAAATATCAAACGACAGAGGTCAATTTTCAGCCCCAGGTGCACAATGTTGGCACAATATCTGCACTCTTCCCAATACTGGCATAAATCAGAATCTCAGAAACCTCTTGATCAAATATGCCTTGATTCTAAGGCACTAACCCCAAGGAAATATCAAATTATCTAATTATCTATACGGATACTAACTTCTTTGGTCCCTTCATTTGAGCCATCATACCACCTGACAAGGCCACACTATTGTGTGGCTGATACTCTTACTACAGGAGTTCTAAAACAAATCAGATTTTGCACAAAACCTAGACACTGAAATTTGTTCTCAAACAGTTCTTCAGTATCCTTAGCTCTCCATTTTAAATCCTCATCACCAGGGCAAGTGAGGCAGCCCTATAACTAAACAAGACCAGCTCCAGAGGGAAAATCTTAAAGACAAACCAAATTCTGAATTTGGACTTTTGAATTAACTACCATGTCCACACAAGTTAGCACAGTGAGCAATCTACTGCATGTTCTGCACAGTACCAAGTACTGTTCACTGTGCTTTCAGGTATTTCTGATAAAATGAGAATTTAAAAAAACCCCACAGAAATAAAATAAGCAAACAAAAAACCTTCCCAAGGGGGGTCTGCAAGTGAGCAGTTCACATATAAACTCAAGTAGTAGAGTTTCTACCTTAACATCATTCATAATAGACATGTTCACAGAGAGCCTCTGTACACGTCTTACTTCTCCTTTATGGTAGGACTGAGCTCCTAAGAACCTGGCTAAAAGGATTCTCATGGACAGAAATAGGAAGGAGGATTACAAATACATGTCTCAAAACAGCTGCAGGTGAGTAGGTAAAGAAAGAAGCCTGGTAACTCTTTCAACACTGACTCACAATCCAGGTGATCCTAGAAAATACCTCTTATGTATCTGCCATCTGGTAAAAGCACTTCAGAATCCCTAATCTAAAGCTCTTGAGCCCTGTACTGCTCCGCTAAATGCAGTATGAAATACTACATACAGGTGCCACCATTTTTTGGCAAGAGTTCTAACTGAGCAGCTTCTTGCAGAAAGCAGAGGCTTTCTGGTTGCAAAGTTCTCATACTCCTTTATAAAGCAGAAACAGCCTTTGAGGAGATTGATGTCTCCCTTTGAAATTTCCATTGTAAATGTGCAAATGCTGAGAGGTACTGGAAAGGCTTTTGCTCTGCCTTGTATTATAAAAATAGCATTTAGCAGCTCAGACGCACGCAGTTGTTTCTCATAAGTGAAAGACTGAGGAAAAGACTAAACTGATTTCCTGGAATTAAGTCATTAAACACCTCAGCAAGACCTTTATGTCTGCTTTGTGTTCAAAATGCCGGCAGTAGGTTCAGTCTCCGCACCAGCTGCAGTAACAGCCAGCTGCACTTTGATCGAGACACAAGCTCATGGAGCCTTGGGTAGAAAAGGCTTTCCTGTTGTTAGGAAAAGAAACAGACTGAAGTTTCATCAAAGAACCCAGCACTTTGCACAGGAACATTCTTTGGTCTACCAGAAACAGAGAAAAACAGAGCATCTTCAGATAGAGAACTGAAGGGAACTGTAGCTACGTGAAATGAAACACAGAAAATCTACTCAAAAGCACAGACAGCCCACAAACCTTGTCAATTGTCGCTAAAGGACAAAGACAGACAGACAAGACACACCTGGAATCAAGAAAAACTTCTTGATTTTTTTTCAGAATGCTTGAGTAGGAGGAGAAAGGTTCCCAGAAGCAGCTGCTGGAGCTTGAGGTACATGACAAGGTCACAAGACTGGCTTTTCACTTCTCAGTAAAAGGATAGAAGTGACACTTCCCAGAACGCATGGGATACCAGGCTGCACAGAATGCCACCATCTCCCAAATCAGCCTTAGAGGGAGAGCAAATGGAAAGAAACTCCGGAGGGAGGATGGTAATGGGACAAAAGGAGCCTACATGTGTGACCAGGCAGGTAATGGATGTGACACTAAGTCATGCTCACTGAGAAATTAAGGACTCATGACAAGATGGCAGTGGACATCCTCATGGCAGTTATGTGGGATTTTCCTGATGTGTCCAGCCAATGGACATGGTGAGAAGGTATTCTTGAAGATATCACTTTCTCTCTTATGGCTCTGTGCTATGATGCAATTGCCTTCAAGGAACTGAGTCACCAGTTCATCCACCATTTGAGAGAAATTAATATCTCTGCACGACAAGAAGTCCAACAATCACCTTTGCCACTATCACTGATTTATTAGCACTGGGCAAAATATCAGGAATCAGCTCCTTCTCTACCTTCCTCCCCTCAAACTTTCTACAGGTTTTGCCTTTGTCCCCACAAAAGATTAACAAAGTAAATATTCCAATGCCTGAGTCAAGATGGAGTAGTAAGAGATGAGATACTTCAATGTTTGTCGCATCCCAATCCACAGCAGTATAACTGCATTACTGAAGCATTACCAGGAACACTATGTAAAAATCAGATTTCTCTGTTCCAAAAAACATGAACTCAAGGTGAAATATATGAAAAGACCAGTTACATGGAGAGAGAACTGGAAGTCTACTTTCCAAGAAAACTGTGGGAACGGTTATTGAACAAACTAGATATGCTAAGGGAAAATGGCTGCTCTCTAACCATAATATATATGAGTAGAAAACTGGGGAAGAATCAGTGGAGGCTCAAAATTAGATATGTCAAAGAATGGAGCCTTCAAGAGTGTCCTTCTAATAACACAGTGGAGAGAAAACCTAATTAGCTCCAAATTGTAATTCAATAAGCTTACAAATAGATTTTAAGATACCGTAGCTATTGCCAATAAAAGATGGGCTTATAAGGTACTTCAGTCCTTTGTTGTGCTGCACTTCTGTTTGCTGTTCTTTACATGCTCTTTTCGATTACATCTTTCATTCCCAAAGTGTTCCTTATTTTCATATGAAGTAGTATCTAAACTTATCAGTGCTACATATCAATTGCACGTACCTAATGGCAGGAAACAAAGCAATACCTAAAATAACTCTCCCCTAAAACCATTTCATGTGACAACATGAGTAAAACTGGTCATCCAGAAAAGTCAGTCTATTTAGTCTTGGAAAGATACAGTTATATCATTCTCTTCCCTTTCTCCAACCACAAAATGATAATAAACCTCTTGAAGTATACTCAACTCAAATATTTCTTTACGTTGTAGTTCAACCCTGAACTTTCTGGATTTGTATGTTTGACTTTGAAACTACTCTTGTCAGTAGTACCCTTATGTCAACAAGAAATTCTTGTAACTACTTTTTAATACAGTGTTCACTGGTTTTCCATTTGAATTGTCAATAATTATGTCAAAACTGAAGTCAGATTTCAAATAAGTTCACACAGAATTTTTTAACACATTTGCAGGCAGGCACCAGAGCAAGAACTTCCCATCCTCCCAGTTCAGTTTATTCAAGTAGATGCAAGCTTGCAAAAAACCAGGAAAACAGGAAAAATGTCAGAGCATCACTAACCTCTTTAGTTTACAGGACACTGAACACCCTCACAATGCATTGCTGTCTACTCTTCACACCCCCAAGAGCATGAGGCACTTGTTCTCTCCCCTTGTACTCATCAGCAACTGATGAGCAACACTGAGTCTCTAAGACTGGGCCATGACAGCCACAAAAACACACTGGAGCCCCTCTGCTGCTGCCTTTTCACTATACAAGCTATAGGATGTTGATCTGTATAGTATAAGTTGATTAATGAGGAAAATTTCTATATCAGATTTTTGCCTCATATAATTTTTAAAAGCTTGCAACAATTGAAATACTAAAAATGAAATATGTTAAAGACTTAAAGGGAAAACTAATTAAATCAGCTAGATAAGATGAACTTACAGTTTGTGATGTCAGGAGGGGCATAACTGTCATTCATGAACATGCTGGTGGGTTTTGCAACCTTCAGATAAACAAAGTCAGATGTGTTTTTTAAGGCAGTCACTGCTTCTTCATGAGTAACTTCTTCTAAGCAAACACTGTTGACCTAAAGAGAAAAACAAACATTCTCAACCCAGAAAATTGTACTGTTTTCATAGGACACTCACTGGAGGCTGTTGGAATACTGGCATTGAGAGTCTTTATTAGGATTCATGTACCATAGTCATAATGGGTTACAAAAAGCTATTTAAAAAATACTTAACATGTTAAGTATAAGACAAGTATTCCTATGAAAGATTATAATAAACTCTATTGACCACAACATTGTAAAGAAGGCACACATGACTTTGGAGAGCTAATGGGACGAATAGGACACTCAAAATGTTGTAAGTGTGCACACTTACAGATGTGTTACTGCAGGCATTACATAGAGAAAAGTTTCTTCTAATAAGAATAAACCCCACATGAACTTGTCATGACATAATTATGTTCTAGACGTTATAACGGGACAACATATTCTGGCATGATGTCAAAAAGCAGGGGTCAAAACTTGAGAAGGTCCCAAAATGACTGATTTACACACCAAGTACCAAGAACTAGTTTAACTACAAACAACTATTTCAAGCTACTGCTCTTAGGGTGAAACACTAGCACTTCCATTAAAAAAATCTGTTAACAATTACCATCTCATATACAGCCTTAATGAATTGAGTTGCTGACCCTCTCCTGTTGTGCAAGGGAAAAAACTTCTGCAGATAATTCCAGGCAACACAGGAAATAAAGCTTGCACTGCACTAAACCCAAGGGACTAAAGATACTTTCATCATTTAACTTCATAACGTGTAAAAACAAACATCTGGGCTTTGACAATTTTTAGTTCTGGGGGGAAAAACTCTATTCCTTAAATATATTCTTTGCATCTGTATTTTCTAAGTTTCCTAGAAGTTTTCTAAAAGCCTTTTGTTGATATCTTTTTAACAGATTTTAATTGCTACCACTCTTGAAGACTGAAAAGTCATTTTGCAGTATGTGGTAATTGCAGTGCAACCTAAACACAGAGACAGAAAGTTACTTTCTGCAATATATGGATGTGTATCTCTACCGTAGTGACTGAAGCTTTGACTTAGTGAAATTCGGCTAATCAGATCATAGAATGGTCTGGCTTGGAAGGGACCTCAGAGACCATCTTGCAGGGATACCACACACTAGACCAAGTTGCTCAGAGCCCCTTCCAGGGATGGGATATCCACAACTTCTCTGGCAACTTGTTCTGGTGCTTCACCTTCCCCACAGTGAAGATATTACAGATGACATTTTACTCACTTCTTTCTTGACTTAATGAACTGAGGTTATGATTACAGCTACAATAAACTAGGATATTGTATTTGCTATACCCCGTAGCAAACTGCACATGCTCCTTGTATCTCTGAAACAGCACCTGATATTGATTCAAAACTATTTTATTTCATTTTGCCAGGCAAATGTTTTTAATGGATAAAGTAATGCTGGACAAAGTAATATGTCACAAATGTTTAAAACTTACAACAAAACTTCCTTAAAGCCTTCCTTATATTTTATGATGTAAGCAAATTAGCATGGAAATTTTTTGTATGGGTGACAAATTATAACACTGGAAAGCAATTCACCATTAAAAGGAAGTTTTCAAGTGTCTTTGCATTCTGGGGAAGTCCTATAAACAAAACCACTTCCTATGATGAAGACTGTAAAACTTAAAACCATGAAATATGAACAGCATTATCATCAAGCAGTTGGACCTTTAGGTTTGTGAATTTGCACGGCATAAGAAGATGAATATTTAATGTGCAGCTAACAGTAAGCACATTCTCTCTCTGACTTTTTTCCTCCCAGTTCTCAGGTAAGGATTTGCTTCTGTCTTGAGCTGATTCCACAGCACTATCCATTGTAACACCAAAGTCTCTTTCCTAATATTTTTTAAAAAGCAGGATTCTTCACATAAAGGGATAATCCCAGTATCCTTTAAGTACCTCCACATTCCCCAGCTCTGTGTTTTAAGTGACAAAATTATCCAAAAAGTTTTTTTACAGATGGAAAACTCTGCTCTAAACATTTAGAGTTAGTTTTCACTGTTGGAAGAGCAGCAGAACACATGTTCTGCTGTTCTGTGCTGTGAGTACAGATGTACCCAGGTGCTTACAGAAGCAAATACTGCTAGAGGAAGGAATGTAGAGCAATTAACCTTACAAGAGTTAACAATTCAGAAATACATTCAGAAATTTCTGGCTGTGGCTCTCATTTTTCTATCTGGACAACAAATTTATGTATTGAATTTAAGGCAGTTGAAAGTTATTTTTACTTTGTGCATAGAAAAATTCAACTTTGAAGCTATTTTAGGCTTTTTAAAAAAATAAAAACTCTATTCAAAAGCATTACAAACACTGAAATGCAATATAAGCAGCAGTTTCACCACAGGCTGGCTAAAGGCTGGCCAGCCACCAGTACAAGGCGTTCCATTCCATTCTTCTCTTTTGAGAAGAGAAACAATCCCATTGTATGTTTGTTTACAACTCTGTCACTCAGAGCTCAGGAAAATAATAGCAGGCATCAGAAATAAACATGCTGATTCATACAGGTTTTGCATAGAACATTGGGCTGAGGAATAGATTTCAGATTTCCTGATGAGATGGTGTTGAATGATGCAGATTTAATTTTATCACTGATTTCCAGGCAGCTTAACCACAAATTGAATCATGCCCCTCTTGAGCCTAAAAGTGAATGACCATTAAAAAAATGAACGTCTTACTTACAGCTAAAAGTTTGTCTCCAATCTGAAGTTTGCCATCTTTATGTGCTGCCCCACCTTCGATGATTTTGGTTACATAAATGCTGTTGTCCCCAGGTATATGCTGATTTCCTACACCACCAGCAATACTGAACCCAAGACCTGCTTGAAGATAAAGGCATTACTCAAGAAACCTTTTTTGCATTCATTGGATTCAAATTCTTACATACATACTAACACTCCTTGTATCACACAAATATATATAATATGAGGCTCTGGCTGAAACAATTCTGATGCTTTTTCAAGCAAATTCCATAATTTTCTAGAAAATAAAGCTCTAGAAAAGATGTAACATGTACACAAGTTGTGAAAACCAAAAGCTAGATCATTTACTTCATGCCTTGTGAAGTATGAGCACAGCAGAGCTATAAGCACCAGCATGCTATAGCATCTATATATTTATAGAACTTTTGCCCAGCAACTACTTTCCCTAAATTATTTTTCATCTCTCAAAGATCCTTTCTAGGTAATCCAATGAAGTATTTTACTCCAATTTTTTAATGTACTTAAAAATTACTAGATACAATCAGAAACACATTTTTGCCATTTAAAAGAAAACTCTGCATTCTACAAGAACAGTTTCAATCCTATCCTTCTTATGAAACAGAAACTTTATATTTCCAATGTACCTTTGGGGCCTTTCACCAGTTTGATTTCCACTATTTTTTCTGTGACTGGTTTTCTCCTTTTGACGTACAATCGTACAATTGATCCCGCTTCTTTCAATGCTTCCACGGCTTTGCTGTGTGTCACATCCCGAACATCCACCTCATTTACTCGTAGGATGCAATCGTTAACCCTGGAGACAGCAACAGTCATGCTCAGCTCTTGTGTTATAGCAGACTGCACACATTAGGGGCCTAATATTTTATCTATAATACACTAACATGCATGTTAACACATTAAAATACAGACATCTATCTCCAAAATTCTATTAATTCGAGACAATGCTCTAAAATTAATTATTAGTGCTTAAAAATAAATCAAGGATCACTAGAAAACATTTAAGAGGAATATTTAATTCACAGCTTAAGAGAGGGCACCATATTATATGTGTGTCATTTAGACAGTGTTTTAAAGACATTTGTAAAAATTACCTTTCATTTACAGCTATAAAACAGAATTTAAAAAATCAAAACCTAGAAGGCACACAATGAAAACACACTAGTTTTAAGCCATGATATGAACAAGTCAATCTTGCTTTTCACAAGCAGTTTAAGTGCTGGCCTTCCAGCCCATTTAACATGTTGCTGTAGTAACACTGAGCCCTCATTACAGTAAGTGCAACGCCAGGCCCACCTGTCACCATGTCCTGCCAGATGTACCTCTGACAATGGCCAACAAGCTAAAATGAAGCCTTGAAATAAGCTCATTAGGACTAAAACCCATAATACACCAGGTATTTGCACATGAAATGATGGGGCAAGTTCTTGGTGACAAGAGAAAAAGAGACAGTCCTACAATCAATGTGGATGGGCGTCTTCTGAAAAATTAAGACACTGAATTATTACCAAGCATAAAAAAGGGTTGCTATTAAACTCAACTATCTTGTGGATCAGAAAATCCACACAGGGACAACCAAGACTTACCTATCCTACCTGTCTAAGCATTTTCTTGAATTAAGGACTATGAAAAATATGGCATAACAAATTTATACCACGCAACAGAAAAAGTTCACTTAATTTCCCTAAATAGCAGATATTATTACTTTGGGAGACAAATACTGGTCCACTCAAACCTTCTGCATTATTTACAAAACACTTCTGTAAGGAAAACCTATTTAACATTTAATGCAGGATGATAAAACTATTTAAAGTAACAGAAAATTTTCTATCCACTTTTTAAAATACAGTAACAGCACTTAGCAACCCAACACAGAAATTCATCCTACCGTAATCTTCCATCCTGGGCAGCTGCACCCCCGGCGATAATTTTTGTAATGAAAATACTTGCATCATCCCCAATATGTGGGTTGTCTGTACCACCTGCAATGCTAAAGCCAAGTCCTGAATTTCCCTAAAGATAGAGGGGGAAAAAAAAATTACACATTTCTTTTCTGGGGAAGAGATATTCTGGTGTATTTGATACGCTATAGAACCAAATCTATGTAATTTTCACTGATTAAAAAAATTAAAAGACAGTTTAAGCAGTATGCTACATATATAATTTCTGTGAAAATAAGTATAATTACATCTTACATACATGTAAGGAGAAAAAAGCACTGCATAACTGTAAGAGACACAGTTCCAGTCCCACAGATTTCTCACTGAACTTGATAAACTACATAAAATCTTCTATCTCTAATGTGCTAGATATTTCAGATTATTCATACAAATATTTGCTCCTCATTAAATTATAAGTGACACATTATTTTTCCCAGAGAAGCCTTTAAATAGCTTGTGTCCTACCTCTAATATATCCCCACAGATGCAGAGATTCAGACTGACATTTGTCTCTTCAACGATTGTTTGCCCTTACCATCAACTGCAAGACCTCTTCACCCTCTCAGTAACCACCAGAACTGCACAGGTATTAGATACAATAATTTCTTTCTGTCTCTTTGTTAACAGTGCACCTCAAGTGAACTGAGCTAGATCTCAATGCAGAAAACCTAACAAAGAAATGCATGCGACAAGGTGTCACTGGTAATCTTTATATAAAACTTAATGCTATATAAGTAAAAGCCTATGAAAAAAATAGCAATACAGGAAATTAAATCAGAATCTATATTGTTAGTCTCTACAAGTATAGGTAGCAACATTAAATGCAGGATGTCTGAGAGGAGATCATTCCCCCATTTTAGGCTCAATGGTCAAGGATATTAATAAAACTTGCAATTCCTGCTTAGGAACTGAATGTACTTTTTTTCTTTAGTTTAAATAATCTACCTAAAATAAAAAGAGTAAGAATTGGTTTGGATTGCTATTTTTCATATTAAAGTGTCATAAATCCCATTTCAAACAGAGTATAGAATGACATATAGCACGTTACCCTTTCAAGAGTAATTTCTTCATACTCGTAATCTGCATCCGTGCCATTGACCTATAAAAAAAGAGAAGTGAGACAGAGACTCTTACACTTTACACAGCCCAGTTTGCTTGCTGGCAGTTCACTCCCATCAAATCTCAGGTGATTCACAGTGACCACTGAGCTCAGAGGGGACATGACTTTCACACCACTCTGTATTTATGAACCAGATAATCTTTTTGTATGAGTTTAAATTTGCCAGTTCAGAGAGCAGACTGTTCTACACAACTACTGTAGGGCACAGGCCCTCTGCTTCTGATTGCTAGAAAGAAAAAATGCTCTTGGCATCCTCAGATGTTCCTCAGGCTACACAGCAACTTGAAACTGAGAAGAAAGAAAGAGGATGTGGGGTAGAGAAGAATTGTAAGGAAGAACAGAGCAGCATTTTCCAATTGTTATTCCACACTGAGCAGAGAAAAATCAAAGACTGATGCTTTATACCACCGTCTCATGAGAAATGGGTAAGACTCTTCTAAAGTAAGATTTAACAACTGTTTATACTATTTATCATGTTACATACATACTAAAGTTCAGCAACTTAAAATAGGAACAAAAAGAGAAGAAGAGTTTAGAAGAATATTTTATAAAGCTTGATGAAAAACTGAAATCCTAGAAAGAAGCTTTGTCATCCTCAGGTTAGAAAGGATATCCACATTCTTTGCTACCTATAGAACAAAGAACCAAATACCAGAAGCAAAAAATATCAAAACTAAGCAAAATAAATTAAATAACAAATTCTTATTCATATTTAATATTCAAGAGTAAGCTTTTTTCCCCCCAATTATTAAGATATCTTGGAACTCAAATTCTTTCCTCCAGTTACGTACAGCAGTTAAAGACAATTCCCTACTTCTAGCCTTTTAAGATTAAATATTTAACAAGGTAAGAAATAACATTTATAGTATTATTTTACAAAGGACCTTGTCTATCCTTAAGATACAGAATATCTGATAAGACTTTTGTACTCTTAACCCACTAAAAATAAAAAACATGTATAGAAGAAAGCATTTTAAAATCTGACCATTTTCTAGCAGAGAATTTTAAAAGGGAATTTAATTCACCCCAAATAAAATTAAGATCAAGCTACTTCCTTCCTCCTATGTTTATTTAACATATTTAAATGCTGCAAAAGCTGGCAATGCCATGACTTTTATGGGCTAATATCAAGCTCATTTATCCCTCACTCTCTAATTGTATCTCCCCTTAATACAATAGAAGCCATATCCATTGCACACATAACAGATTATCATCTTTGCAAAGTACCTCAAAAATGATTATGTCCTTAGTAGTTGGTTCAGTGGAAAAGATAGGGTGGTTTAAACACACGATATTTCTCTAGTAAAAAGGGACGAGGTCCTGACCTTCTGAATACACGAAACTTGATCTATTGCTACACCAACACAAAAGAAGCCACTGTGATCAAGAAGTTTTTATGGTAGCTTAGTCCTTGAGCTATTATCTACAGGAATGACAACATGTGCTAACTGAAGCAGTCATCCAGCACTACAGTACCTGCAAAAGGTTCATGATGATTGATCAGTGTGCAGCATTCTTTTCTTTTCTTATTAAATTAATAACAAGAATGATTAATCATTTCCCTATTCATTGCCATTACACAAAACAAAGCTGATCCTAATATAGTTAAGCAGTCTCTTATTCCCCTGTACAAAGCTCTGGAATCTAATTTAAAATATCATCTAGATAAACAGGAGCAAACAAAAACCTCCATCATTTTTATCTTCTCCAATAGCTCAGTTCTATACTCTCCCTTTTTTTTTTGAAAAATTACCCTTGAATTTATTCATCTAACAAACCAAACATTAGCAGAGACGGGAGCAAGGATATATTACATGATAAAAATCACTGACCTAGTCTATCTTTTCCAAGTTTTAAAGGGATTTCAGACCCACTAAGATAAGCTTTATTTGCAGGGCCTTCCCCTGGATGAAGGACTTTCTATATAAATGTCGTAATCATGCCTGACAAATGAAAATCTCAGCCTCCACCTACACTTATTACCTTAATGTTTCAAACAGAACCAACTCATTTTTATGAACATTTAGAGCACTAAAACCTTAAGTATAGCCACTGCACAAGGCAATGTTTTTATGAGAAGTGCAACGGAAACGGCACATTAAATATTAAAGCATCTGCCTGCACAGTTGAAGAAACAGATTGTTCTCTGAACACTGAACCTCTGGAACCTCAATTGTGTTTTGCAGTCACACACTGGTACACGAAAAAGTTCCCACCTGCAATCTGCAATTTTTTTCTCATGAAAGAGCTATTTAAGGAGTTTAAATAATCATCATGAGAGCTGACAAAATCAAGCACCATCAGAGATAAAGCAGATTTTCTTAAACAGCAACAGCAGGCCTACACAACCACATTCATAAAACATGATTTAAATTTATAATTGAAAGCAAGTGTAGACTTACATATGTTGAAGTCTCCAAAGAATCTGTATTCACCAGCACTGGAGGGGGATTTGCCTTTAAAAATAATTTTTAAAAAAAAATTACACAGCATAAGAAAATGCACAATTAATAACCATTTTACAGCATTTAACTTGCTGACTTTCTCAAAGTTCTGTTAAAAGGTAGCCTCACCTCGAGAATCTCAAAATTGACCTCCTGAAATACTTGTTAGTATCCTGAACAAATTGCTTCCCCAACACAAAACCACACCGTTAGGGATGTCTGAGATCATATTTAATCTCTAAGTTCTGCCATTTATTATCTTGTTTTTCAAAACAAGACCTGAGTCATGCTACCATTTGACACAATGCCAGTTACCCCAGTGCTTGAGGTATGACATGCAGAGGTTGTTTCACCAGTCCATATCTCAGCATCAATTTTTGGTGGATTTGATTTCCCTTTCTTCCCGACAGGAACAGTCACCACCCCCCTCTGCAAACTGCAACATGGAAACCTGCAGAAATGCAGCTTAGGGAAGGAAGGACCTACAAAACAGACTTGCAAAAGCAAATCCACAGGAGACACTCATTTCCCACACAGCAGCATGTGCTTCCATCAGAAAATTGTTAAGGATTAACAAGCCATAAGCAGTCAGAGATTATTGCCACAGAAAGCTGAAATAATATTAGCATTTTTACAAGCCAGGAACCAGTAGAATAAGTTTACATTTTTAGTCTCTCATACCACCGAGAATTTTTCTGTGAAAAATGTGGTTTCGACTGAAAGAAAATCCATAGGAACTGATGGCATTTCCCTGGAATATTACCAAATAAACCAATTTCCCATTTATCCATCAATTATCTGCCTTTAAAACAGGCAGCATCTAGCCTGCTCTAGGAACATAAGCAAAACAAAGCGTGCCCAGATATATTCCAGACTCCAAATACTGCTAATTATTAAGTTCAGTGGCACTAAATAAAGTTAATCTTCTTACAGCTTTAATGAATCTGAGGAGATTTTTAATATATATAAAAATTAATTATCTTTAAATTTAAGAAGTTCCCTCTTTTAATCTCCTAGATATGTATGTGTGTGTGTAAATTTAAGGATAGTTTAATAGGCTGCAAAAGAAGCCAGTATTAAACTCATACAAAGATAAAGTTAAGGCCTACAAAAACATTTGCATTCATCAATTTGTATTCTGCATTTTTGTTCCATTACTATGACAGAAACATAGTTTTGAAGAATTTGTGATTTTTAAAAGCTCCCAAACCTAGGAAGTGATGACTCAGAAGTGCCTTTCAAAAGGCTGAGATGAATAATCTACCATCATTAGACAGGAGCCATCAATCTGCTATCCAGTGTCAGAAATTAAGCCTGTGTCATTTAATGAGTACTAAAACCAGGTGAGATCTACACACGTTAACAGAGCAGACAATTAAAAGTAAAAGGAAACAAAAAGGATGACACTTGGGACTGTCAAAATGCCATCAAAAGCCTTTCTCACCCAGCAATTCTCTCAATAGAAGCATGAGCACACTTCATGCAGTAAAGACATTAAGCACTAGTTATGAATGTCACAATAAAAATCTCTGTCAAAACAACACTATCCCTCAAAACCATTTTCTGCCATGAAGTTAAATTTCTTTTTCTGCTTCTTATTCAAGTGCAGGTTCTATTAAAAAAAGAGTAAATTAAAAATAAGATCCTGTACTAGAAAACCCAATTATTCATCACCATAATTCACTGTTAAGGTTACAATAAATACAGTTAAACCATATGTTTTTATGTTTTTGCTAAGAAGAAAGCAGGATTAATTGCCCAGTCATGTTCTTTTCATTCCATTTTGGAATGTATTTTTATCTAATATTAGGATTCTACAACATCCAATTATATTCAACATACACAGTGCCAGTGAAACTGGTTCCCCATGATTTTTTTTGAGGCAGACAAGTGGTGATTTTTTCATGTTAAAAAAAAAAAAAAAAAAAGACAACTAAAAGCAAAATTGCTGTTAGTAGGCGAGGTTTGGTGAACAGTATGAGATACAAATCAGCCAACCAACGCAAAACCCCTTCAGTAAGTTAAATGATTGTTCCTAATACTCCTCCTGCATTTATCCAAACTCTCCATCAAGAAGCAGCAATTTACCATCTTTTTCAAATATGAATGCAAAAAGCTGTGCCAGGCATTCCAAAGGTACTGTCTGGACATGGCTGCACTGGCCTGTCCACCTCAAATCCTGGTGGGCAGAATTCCCCTGTTAGAAGGGAGTATTTCTAAAACTAATCAGATTTCTGGTCTTCCTGATGGAAGAAGTACAGGTGACAGATTCAAATAAACACACATCTACTGGATTTTGCACTATAAAACAGGCAACTACAAAAATTTTTGCTAATTATGGATTATGCAAAAATTAAAAACTCAGCAAAGGCAAAGATTACCACCTGTTGCAAGTTTAGTCAAGTAGTTTGAAGGTAAAACTTAAGAAAAAAAAATGCTGACATGCGTACTACAAAAATTTTCAAGTAATATTCTGGATAGCTTAACTTCCTTTTAAAGTTAGTAAGTATCTGTCACCAAAGGATTCCAAAAACTGACCCATCTTTTCAGAAGCTGTGCACTCATCATTTCAGATTTCTGCATGGAAAGTTACAGTAAAGTTACAAAAAACTGAAAGCAGAATGACAATCTATTTGCAAAAATGTAACCGCTGCCTATCCTAGATTGTTCCATAGCTTGCCATGCTGTGGTCACATATTCCAAGTTACATGGGAGATACTAACATGAACTCATGTTTACTGCCTTCACTTGTCTTGACAGGGTTTGGGTTTTGTTTTGGGGGGTGTGTAGACATTAAGGGACGTAAAGGATGAAGGCCCAGAAAGGAAGCACATTTTATGAGTCAAATATGTTAGGAATGGAGAGGTAAAAAGATCTCTTTTGCATTCTAAGTGCCCCCCAAAAGAGTAATACCAACAAATGGGTGGAGAACATGAGAAACATCATGCAAGTGCAATCGAGGAAAGACATGTATTAAGTATTTATATGAGATGAGAAAACATTTTCTTTATAAATAAATCAAGCGATAACACTTTAGTAAGGGTGAAATGGCTCTAAATTTATTATGTGAACACAAAATATCCTATTGCGTCTTTCCATTCTTTTGGGTATTTTTTCTTTAGTTCTTTCACGACCTACTAATTACTTCCATATGAAAATATAAATATTTAAATAGACTAAAAGCTGTCATAAAATGAACAAAATTAGGACCAATTTCAACCAATAGGGTGAAATTCTAGTGTATTTAACAGTTCATCTCAAACTTGAATGTGGAGTAGCAAAAAGTGTATTTCAACAAAGCAACAAAGTAAGTTGAAGAAATAAAAGTTGAACAAGTTTAACAAAACAAAACAAAACTGAATAAAAACCTGTGGTATGGTGGATGGGATGGTCTCAGCAGGGACTGGTGGGACAGGGATCACAGGGACAATGGGAGAAGAGGAAGGAACAGCTTCTGTGGGCTAAAAATCACCAACAAAATGTCAAAAATAAGGAAAACTAGAAAAACAGTTTAAAACAAACAAGACACAAATTTAACAGCTTAAACAACTATGAACCAGCACATGGATTTGGAGACTCTTAACTACAATGCAGACAGTCCCCTTGACCCACACTGTTCTTGGCAGCATGTGCCCAGCACTGCACTGATGGCGAGGAACCCAAAGCAGCTGGACCTGCCCAGGTGGGTTATTCACACCGAGGCACTCCCCTTGCAGCACCGAGACTTTGGGTTCCACCAAAAAAACCTGCTCAGGTCAATGAACAGACTCAGGTTTTTTGTGGGCTGGTGTCACAACAGAATCCCTTCACCAATATACAACAGGGCAAAAGCAGAGAAATGAGCTGAAGTTAGCAGCACTCGACAAAGCTAATATTCCTCTTTGATAAAGAGGAAAAATCAGAAGTACCTTACAGTTTCTAAACTTAGCAAAAACCAAAGAAAACCTTTTAGTCAAATGGGTGGAAGGTCCTAAAACAGATTCAATTTATCTCTCAAAGATCTTCACACAGGTTTACCAAACATCTGCAGACTAGGAGAATTTTGGTCTTAGGAATCTTCATTAAAATTATAACCAGGAAACCTACTGACACTTAAGCTGCAAGGGAATAAGATTCTAAACAGCATTTTGAGCAAAACGTTGACTCAAATATTTTTGAGATGTTCACATACTGGTTGTCAACAAGCTGTCAGCGAGATAAACTGCTGGCAACTATCACCAAAATTACAAGCTGAACAGCAGATCAAAGCTCTTGCAATTTAGTTGTTCCAAGACATTCTTGTGATCTTTAAAAATAATGAAGTATAATGACAAAAGAAAATGCTAGATCTTGAAAGTGAACAAAACCCCCAGAACATAACAGTATTAAACGTTTTTAAAGTTTGAGATATTTTAAAATACAAAGCAGCATACATCAACAGCAGTCACCAAATTAAAGAGTAATAGCAAATAAAGAAGAATCCTGTAACAGTCCAGGAACAGCAACACATGTTAAATGTACATATGGTATTTCTATAGCTCAAAGTCAATCCACCCAAAATGAAAGCTGGTGAAAAACATTGCAATTACTGAAAGATGTAAGAATAAAATATATTTGGTATCTTGAGAGGTAATCCTAATGTCATTAAAGCATTCTTACATTTATGGACTAAAGCACAATATTTCAAGTGTTTAAAAAGAAGAAGGTAAGGGAGAATTTAAATTGGTCTAGAAAAATATTAATATGCCTTTTTCAAAGGATGCAGGAAATGCTCAGTGCAATAAACATGCGGCTACTGAAAGAATAACACAGCCTTTTGAGGACAGACCA
Source organism: Callaeas wilsoni (assembly GCA_013398955.1). Lineage (NCBI taxonomy): Eukaryota > Metazoa > Chordata > Aves > Passeriformes > Callaeidae > Callaeas > Callaeas wilsoni. The sequence goes on along the minus strand of VWPU01001833.1, from coordinate 40,754 downwards.
AAGTAAACAGCTCAAACAACCACTCCGCCCTATACATGCAAAAAATGAGCCATCCCTTTAAGTCTGCCTTGTTCAAAGGTAAGTGGCTTCCCACACAGGTACACACTAAAAATCTTGTTAACCAAAATTTCAGATATACACATACTACATACCAAAATACAACCCAACACTAAGGCTGAAAAGCTAAGCATTAGCTTTACAGTTACATTCCTGCAATGAGGGAAGGTTAAAACCAAATTAAGTTTTTAGATTAACCAAGTTATTCTGAGATCCTGACCATTCACTTCCCTAACCTTCCACCTGGCAGGAAAAATGACCATTGTTGCAATGGATCTCGTTACGGGCCAAACAACCTGCACGCCTCTCTTTGCATCAACTGTCAGCTTTGCTTTCCAGCTTTCTTCCTTTCTCCAGTTCCTAACTCTCTCCTCTCTATGGGTTTCTCATCCCCAAAGGCTTCAAAAACCCTCTCAACCAGTTCCAAATGTTACCCTTATTATTTTAAAACTGACTTTGTTCATAGTCCTTTAATTCTTCCTCTTAAGTTGTTCATACTGTTGTTGTATTTTCCCTTTGTGCTTTTTGTTTAGGATCCACTGAACCTTAAAAGCTCCCTGCTCCTCCAAGCACCCTGGCAGTGCTCCTGTAGAGCCTCCTCGCTACCACGTGGCTGAGGAAAGAGGCAACAACACTGGCAACCACTTTCACAGCATGTGCAAATCCAAAGGAAGGCAAGACTGCCTTCACTCCAATGTGTCATAGAATACATTGAACTGATGCAGGCACCGTGGCTATCACAAGGAAGGACAATGCAAGAAATTAAAAGATTTTCAATCATTAGATAAAGAAGACCTAGAACTTCCTTCTAACAGAAGAACAGTGATTTTATTTTATTAAGATACACAATCAGTCTGCAAATGATTGTACAATACAGGTGCCTGTGACAGCATCTGAATAAGTTCCCAGAGAACCATCTCAACACCCTACTTTCCCAGAATTTCCAAGAAACATTCGCAATTTTAGGAATTCTTCAAACATACGCTGAAGGATTCTGACAAATGAAAGCTTATTCCCGAAATAACTTTCAATAAAGACGTCTGACTTAAGCATTTAATGATTCTGGTTCAAATCAAATCTGGTATCAAACAGATACAAACCAATATAAAAGAAAGAAAGCAGCAGGCCAATTAAGAGCCATCTTTTGAATACATGTGAATTACAGCACACAATTATGATATATTATTATATGTAGGAATGCATAACTTGAATTATAACTCAACTGAACATATCTGCCAGCCTAAATAACTGTGCCAACATCTACAGTGAAAAGTTATTCTGTTACAACAGTATAAAAAATTACTTGATATTTATCATCAAAGTATAATCATGGACTTTAACATTTATATTTTAAAAAAAAATCACTTAAGTGGTATGTTTACAAAAGCTAAGATAATCATGCCTTTAAATGATCAACTGAGTGCCTCCAAATCTAACACTACATCCAATGTTGTGAAAAGCAAGAACACACCCATTTTCTTGTGTTTAACCCACCCAACCTAAGTCCTTCTGTGAGGAAATACCAACTAACGTGTACATAAATCAGAGCACCATACACATCCTCAAGGAGACCAACTGAGCCAGCAAATTCTGTAACACTCTTCTTAGTAAACTACAAAAAGATACACTTTGGAGAACAAAAATCAAGGAAACCAAATTTCCTCGCTTTCAAGAAATTACTGTGAACCTCCATATATTGTATACAGTGCAGTAACCTTCATAGGAAAACATGAGGGCAAGTATTTCTTTGCTAATCTGATTTCGATAATTGCTACTTTGATTCCTAGCAACACAATAAAAAAAAAAAATTAAGCAAGGGAGTCATTAGAAACAGCAGGGATAAAAGCACAGAAAGAAAAAAAATGCAACATACTTTCTACAGTTTGCATCAAAAATGCACATCTCCAAACAAGCAGTGCAACACCTACCTTTCCTAAAGAGCAGTTAGAGCACGAGCCATCAGACACCCAACCACTAGCAGCTTTTACTTTTGCTGTGCTTTTTGTAGGGCTCTTTTTCACGCTGTCACGCAGGTTTACAAACTTCCCTCTGTGTTTGGCAGACACTGGTAACGTGGAGGAACTGAAAGGTGCCCGAGTGCTCGGTGCCCACTGCGGGTGCCGGAGCAGCTGCTTTGGCTGCATATGAGGATTTTGACGTATTTCCATTCTTGGGCTCCTCGTTAAATCAGAGCGCTTGAGCGTTCCCATCTCATCACCATGAGAAGTCATCAAAGTCACAACACTAAGAGTCCTTTTCGCAAAAAAAAAAACCAAAACCACAAAAAACCCCCAAAGCAAAACAAAAAAACCCCAAACACTCCAGATAAAAAAAAAATTCACCAAATCAAAAACACCCAACCAAACTATGGAGGGAAAATAAATGAAAATATTTCTTCCTGAGGAAGTTAAAAATACGTTTTCTAGATTATGGTCACAGGACGAAACCCTACATGCTCTGCGTTAGTTAGGTCTGCCTGTTGTGTGCTCTCTCACTCTATTTAAAGAGCACCATTGAACCACCACACAACAGTCAATTTGCTGGGCATAAATAATCAATGCAATGCACAAATTATTGAATAGAGGGCAAAAGTCATCTGACTGTTATAAAGGAGCTACAAAAGGTTATTTCTCCCATAAGGTCCTACTATCCCTTACTTTTTGTCCATTTTACCACTTCAAAACTTCTCCAAGGTTTACATCTAGAAAATTTTTAAATTCTTCTCCTGAATGCTTCATGGGGGCAGAAAATTAATGAATTTGCAAGAAGTTTACGATGGAAAGTATATGAATTGTGAATGGGTGCAAGATTTCAACATTAAAATTTTGAAGAAAATAACCATGTTAATACCATAATAATAATAACAACAAGAATTACTTTGTGTTAATAATTTTAGGAGTTGTATTCCCATGAAATACAGCAACACCACGAAACCACAACTTTAAGGCACACACTGTTTAAAATAATTTTTTTTTCTAAATTTAAGACATTTAAATCAACATGAGCTTTTTATTATTCATTCAATTTTTAATGCTAAGGATGCATGATCTCTACATTACATTTTTATTCCAATATTCAGAATAAAAAAAGCTCCAAAATGAATCCTTCCCCCATTCTCCAAAAAAAAAGTACAGAAGGAGGAACTAGCTTGATTTAATCACATTGTTGAATATTTAACTTTACCAGCCTATTTTAAATTCTAGAAAAAGGGAAGGGTCAAAGGTCATTTCCCAGTATCTATATGAAAATGGACAGCTAAATACACCTATCTGGCCAGCCTTACAGAGGAAAGAAGTGGGCTCAAATCAGTGGCCACAGTCTCTTCTCAGCAGGGACACACAACCAGCCCTTGCACAGCCTGCACCACCTGCCTCTTGCCCAGTGGGTCTGTTCTAGGAACATGCTGTGGATCTGAATATCTGGTGCTGGGTATGGTGAGAGTGAAGGACACCAGCCCATAGGAAACACAACTTGATTAGGTCAGCTGTACTGTAGATAACATGGAGAGACTTCATCAGTTCACAGCATTAAAACATGGTTATTCTCCATCTCACATTACACCTTCCTACAGCAAAAGTGAATACTCGAATTATGAGTCAGCAGAATTTTTACACACAGAATAAAGTAGACATACGGACCTAAGTACAAACATTTCCAGTTATTTATAGCATGAATATTAAGAGATAAATAGGTACTGACAGATGCTCCTCTAATCACCAAGAGCTGCCACGTCTCATCTTCTATCCAGAATGGACGTAATCAAGAGCTGCAGAACACATCATTAATGCAATATTCGTAATGCAGAGACAGAAATGTTTCTGGCCAGTGACAGGAAACCAGAAATGTGTTGGCCATACCAACATTCTCAGACTTGTGCAGGCACATGGCAGGGATGTCTTTGACCTGTGAAGCATTCAGGAGCTGGAGGACTGGATCCCACTGATACACGTGGGCAGGTGCACCCAGGCTGTTCTGTTCCAGAGAGCCCAGGAACCTCGAGATTTTGATACTGAAGGGCAAAGGCGGAGATGAAGATAAGCATGTTGTGAACGTGCATGAAGGTGACTAGTTCAAAACCAGCACATCATAACTTTTTCTCCTTTCAGAAATGTCCACAGATGCATTCATACTGCGCAGCTCTGAGGCACATTCTGCAGGGATTCCTTGGATGGAGGCTGTCTTGTGTTGAAGCCCCTGTATCAGTATCCTCCTTGTCAACACTGTGCTAAATGGCAGCTTTTGTAGACCACAAACATTTCTTTTCCAGAGACATTCAAGATTGTTTGAGGTTTAGTAGGATGCATTTATACCATGCATTTTACTTCCATATCAGTACCCAGCATGACATTGTCTAATTACCAAAATGTAGAAAAGAAGCAGCAGAGGGGCTTAAGGTATAAGGCTTTTCTCTTGCATACATAATAAATCCTAAAATACATGATGTTCCAGATTCAAAAGGAACATTTTATTCCTGGAGGCATCAACTTTGTTGAGAACACATAGACCAAGTAGTGTGTTGATTAAAACAGAAATAAATAAGCTTTTAAGAGTGCTATGTAAGAAAACTGAGGGCAAGAGGAAGAGATGCTGGATACCATATTCTTGGAAACTCAGCTGTCTGGCTTCCTATATTCTCCTCCAAACAGGAAAGCGGAAGACACAATGCAAAAGATGAGACAAAGGAATTCACATATCTCCAGCATGCTGTCAGACACTCTAACTTCAGTGGCAAAAGAATCAACATGATGCAGCGGAAAACTGAAAACAGCATCATTTTTTTTCTGGAAGTCATCATGCCTTTAGTCCCTGAGGTCATATCAATAAGGTATCAATAATTAAAAGAAAAAAAAACTTGAAGGCAATTGGAGTTCCAAAAGCAACAGTCCAAGCACCAAAACCCAGTCAAGGAACAAGAGGTACAGGCAAAATACCTAACTCGTGCACAACTGCATAGTGTGCCTTGACAATCTCCAGTGAAAAAGCTCAGGCTGCTTTGAAATTTCATGTTATGAAAGTATAGAAAGTGACTACAGCATAATCAAAGCATAATAATGCTTATATAGAACAATCATGGGGTAAACAAAATGAAAACTTAATGACCAAAAAAAAAAACCACAAGAAAAGGAAGAGAAGACAAGAAGAATGTTATTAAAAGAGATTAATCAGATATTTGAGAGGCATGGGGATCAGTCTGCCCAATTATATTCATATGTGAGGTAAGGCAGAGCCTGCCTTGGAGTCACACTGGTAGAATAAAAAAACTCTGGCAGAGCAGTGGGACATATGCACAACCCAAAGCTAGAAAACGCAGTTGTGTAACTGAAGCTGCACAGGTTTGGCAGATCATCTTTTGACTGCAGAAAGCAAGTGTTCTCTGCAGACTGCTGTAATTACTAGCATGAGCTGCTCTACTCTAATATCAAGTGCTAAGTGATTTTTCATAACCAGAGGGGGTTCAGGATCAGGTTGTGCTTTTGTATTAAATACCAACCCTGAAAATTTGTTGCTAACACAAAGCTGAATCATCAATATTTTATTCTTTTAAATTACTGCATCAAATATACAGTGCACAAACTGCAGCAATCTGTTAAAGTATCAGTAATCTTCTATAAGTAGTTTTTCTTCAAGAATCATTTTCTTTCCACATTCTCTACCACCCACTCAACAGCTGAATAACAACAATACTCATAGAAAGGGAAAATAGTACTAATATTTAACCAGCAATGTCTTCTGCAAAGGTCTTTTTTAAAGCTTTGATGACCAACTTTCATTACTTCAAAAAGCAATTTTAATAGCTGGAAGAATATTCCAAAAATAATTTTGTACTTCACCCTTTCCATTGCCTTCGAGCAGATACTACAAAATCAGCGACTTCTGTTAATATGACTTGACTGATGAAAACAAGTCCATATTCATTATCTCTTCTTGAAAGTAAGAGATAAAATATCTTCTAAAGTGCACAAAACTTAAAAGTGGTAAGAAACAATTTTGATCCAATACCCACTGACGAAGCTGAATTTAAAAGGCATAGATTCTTTCTAGAGATATATAGTTTAAGGTCTGGCAGTGTAGTTTCGTATGTTTTCTCTGAACTACATCCTAGAATGCCACAGGACATGTCATTAGTGAAGTGTGCTATTTTAAGAACTTTGCATCCATCTTCCTCAAAATCACAAAAGTCAATACTCATCTAAAAATACCTTCAGGGATTCATAGGCTGTTCCATGGAGTCTGACAGTGACAAGAATAAAGCACAACTGCCACTCACCCTAATTCCCAATCCATGCTATCCATGTATGCTGCCCAGAGGATCTAACTCTGAACACAGCTAGCACTAAACTCATGCACCATCTCTGTCCTGTTCCTAACTCAGTGCCAGCCTGTGGCCTTGGCAGGTCCTTAGTACCACGATGTCAGTGGCTTGTGTTGTCGAGCCATAAATTTAAAGACATGCATCTTTTTCCTGAGTATATTTCTGCACTACTTTAAACAAAATGTAGCTTCAAGAGCATTTGAAAATGAAACATAACACAAGTGCTTTCCTACAGCCCCAACCGAGTTTCAAAGAAATCAAATCAAAAATTACCAAGTATCACAAGAGCTAAAACCATGCAGAACTATCAGAACACAATCAATCATGTTTCAAGTTAAGCATTGACTTGAAATTTCAAACAACATTCATACATCAAACCAGCATGTAACACAAACAGGTTAATATGCTGCATGTATCTGAATTTTGAGAACTGCACAGACACAAGCCCTAATTCAGGCCATGCAGGAGTCCTGCCATTGTTGATAAGCCAGTCTAGAGAGCAAAATATGCTGAATACACAGAAGGGAAAGCAGAACCGCCAGTCAAGACAATACCATTAATACAAGAACAACTCACTGTTACCTGACCAGGGTAAATAAGCTTAATCAGGATGGCCTCCACCCATGGGTGGTTATGATTTAGCCTTCCTAGCACTCTGCACTGATACAAAGATAACTTTGGGTTTCTGATTTGTGTTTCTGACCCCTATCCCTTCCAAGGGCTCTTCTTGTACCTTGCCCTGACAGAGCAAAGACTGATTACCATGGTGACCCAAGGACGAAGGAATAAAAACCCCTAGGTCTCCATCTGGATGATATCCAGGCCTCTCCAAAGAGAGTTTGGACAGAAAGCAGAGCAACAAAGAAGCTGAGTCTGAAGCCTGTCAGGGTCTGCCTCCATAAGGAGGGGTAAGCTAGTACACAATGGTTTAACAATGAGATTTTGAGGACAGGCAAGTTCATCCTGGAGCTGTAACATCAGCTCAGGTAAGTACTGTAACAAAGATAAGAAAGTTTTTCTGGATCTCAGAAAGGAAAAGACATACCCACCCAGACCTTGTGGATTAAAAGGACTAGTCTGAATGCCTGTGACTTTACTTTAGCTCTCACCTTTTTCAGAGTGAACCACGGCTCTTGGAAATCTTATCTATGTAAGCAGTCTATTTTAAAGACACACCATTAGCATGCTAGATATTCTAAACCGTAGGGGTTATCTGGTTGCTTGATTTTGTGGTGGTTTTTTTTTTTTAAACTCAGTCAACAAATTGATTCTCTAACCTAGTTTCCTCCTCAAACCCCACAGCATTTTACAATGAACTCAAATGAACTTAAAACTCTGAACTTAAAATTTAAATAAATAGCTTTGAAGGGAGAAAACAAAGACAGCAGAATATCAGTAAAATCACAGATGGTGAGGATGACCTGAACTGATTTGAAGACAAACACGCTGCGTGTTTACTGTTTCAATTCTTCATTGCAATCTTTATCTACAAAAACAGCCTAGTGAGGAAGGATTTGCACCACAGTTACCCAAGCCAAAGCAAAGCAGTGAAGGCAGTGACAGACAGCCTCTTACTTGCTGATGTAGTCTGTAGCAAAACTAGAGTTTTGTGCATGAGATAAATGAACACTCACAAGAAATGGGGAACCTGGAGCTACAAAACTATCACCAAGGCTACCATGCAGTATCTTCTGGTTGTTTGCTGAGTACCATTTTCAGGTGCTAACAGTCTCATGCAAATACAAACAACAGTATCAACAGAACAAAAGTTTCGGCAATCAACCTTCTCTCTCTGCTAAGACCTAAAACTGGACTCTGGAAGACTTGCTTTACTGTCCACTTTTTATGTGAGGTATTCAGAAAGACTTAGCTCAAATTAATTTGTCCTGTCACATCTCCTCAAGGATGGAGTTTAATCTCAGTCATATTCCAGATCCATAACATAAAAAATGTACCCAAAGTTAATATCAGTTTTAATAAAACTAACTTGTGGCTTTTGTTTTTCAAATGCTAAGCAAATGTCCAGCACTGAACCCTTTGCAGCAGGTTAGTCATCTGTATTCACCAAGCAACTCAACACTCTAAGCTCAAAGCAGAATTACAAGGCTCCTCATTAAGTTCGTAAGTGCTACTGAGAATGAATTTAATGCATTTAATTTGCAACTTAAAGCAAGGCCTAGAAAGCTCCTTTTAAATAACATCAGCCTTAAGAATAATAGCTTTCATTATAATGCTAATGAATCCACAAAGAAGCCCAAGCAGGGTTTTAGCATCAGAAAGAGCCTAGACAAAGAAAAAACATATTCTAAGACTTTATTATAGAAAAATAATGGCAGCTCTCGGGTGTCAATATTTTAGTTTTTGATATTCACAGGAGAAAGGGTATGCTGTGCTAGGAAACTGAGATGTGATAAACTGTTCACTCCAAAGAACATTATTAAATCAAAATACAACGTTAAAGGTTGGGTACTGTTTACATGTTTCTCAGAACACATAATTTGCAATCATTCTTCAATTATTCAGGAAATAAACAAACCTAGACAGAATGCCCATTCTGTTATTTATAATTCACTTAAATATCAAAGAAGTCCTATACCTATCTAGCTCTGATACTGAAAAGTGATCTCACTCAATACTAGAAATACGTCAATTAATTGTCAAAACAATCTCACTATTCTTCTCCAAAAGTTTTTTGTTGGATTTTTTTTAATTGAGTAAATCTTCAAGAACCATTATTCATAACATATGAAAACTTTGCATGTGAACATCATCTTATCTAAAGTACAATTTGGATAAGAAACATTCATGTTCACTTACTTATAGCACCTCAATGCCCTCGAAATACTTAAAGGACAGTCTTAATTAGTAGTGAAGTGATCTTAAGCAAGTCAGTGAATCAGAGCTAGAGTTCCCCATTTCAAGATAAGTATTTATTGTTTTATTGACAACTGTATTAATCTATGAACAATCTATTATCTAAAAATATTTTTATAAAATAAATAAATTTGCTCTAGAAGACAAAGCATGCGCAGAACATCATTTACCTCACATTAATGAACAGCAAACAGAAGATCACACCAGGAAAGTCATCTATAACTACCCATGAATTGAAATCCATTAGCTTTCGGGACATAAATATCAGGCGAAAAAAGGGAAATTAATTACTTGATTTACACTTAAACTGGCTTTATATTAAAGCCACTCCTTCATTTACAAAAGGCTTCATACATATCAGTGGCAGTAGCATTTTCTCTTGACACGCTGAATTCTTCACACACAAACACTGCTACTCTCACTCCAGAGTCCTGTATTGCTGCCCACAGCCAGCCCGGTACCGCAGCTGATTTCATTCACTCTCACACCATGGACACCCTGCAAGCTGGGAGGACAAACTAAGCCTTTCCTGCTCATATCAAACTGACCAAAACATCCATTTTGCGTGGCACTTCCTTGCCCTACTCTGGATAAAGGGAATATTAACTATACTGACCTGAAAAAAAGTGGGTAACAATAAATATTACAAGTAGCAGCACAAGTTTCTCAGACTGTTATAAAATATATGAAACAATGTAAGCTTTTCTTGAGTTATGACTTCACTTCCATTAAGTTTTGGTCTAGTTGTGACAGGATACTAGTTTACACAATCATTTCTGCCTATTTCAATTTAGTTAAGGTAATTAAAGTGCCTAATCTATAGCACGTTTGAAATTTCAAATTCTCATTACAAAATAGTCTTGTAGAAAGGACTAAGACAAGGGTTTTGACTTCTGAATTTACGATTCAGGAAAAGCAAAACTGGATTAATCAGACCCTCAAGAGTCCCAACTACTTAAAGAAAATTCTGCAGTTTCCTTTTTTATAATCTCTAAGACCAACACTACACAACACATTTCTACTAATCTTTCAAGTCCTTAAACATTGAGAAGCTAAGAGACATTAATTAAATCTTTAAACAGCTTCAAGGAAAAAAAGAAGTGAGGTTATGGCCTGCATTTATTTATCTCCCCACCACAATTACTGAAAAAGCACTTAGTTTCCTATATCCTCAGAACAAGATACCAGCCTTTAGCCACACTGTTACGACACTGGCGAGGCCATGAGTGGAGTTCTGAGTTTCAGCTGACTTGGACAAGTGATGTTCCAAAGTTTCCACTCTCGGGCCAGTGTCCGAGCTGCTCCTTGCCCAGACTGCTCTAACCTGACCTGGTCCCCATCTGCCTCTATGGAGTAATGAACTAAAATAAAATAGAGTCAGCAACAGAACAGAGAAGACACATCTGACTCTTCAATCCAAGGGAAGGCTATTTCCTTAAAAAATACCCTGCATTCTCTTTCCAACACTGCCTTGCATTTAAAAAGACTTTGAACAAAATGCCAGGTCCCATAACTACAACTCTCCTCCCCCTCATTACGCTACAAACAAGTAGAAGCTGCTCTTTGACTGTTGAATCCTTGCCACTGAAAGAATTCTGTCCAAGTTCAGGAGGACTCATGGACTCAGCATTATTAAACACACGAGTCATCTCCAGCTCTTGGCATCCCTGTACTGGAATAGACAGAAATCTCAAAGCCCTCAGAGGCAATATCACAGCTCTTTGGCCTGGGTTTATCCTCTTCCCTAATCCTCTGCTCTGGCTGCTGCTGAAACCAGGACATCAGCTTGACAGACATGCCAATAGTTTTCTTCTGCAGTTTTTCTTTTCCAATCAGCAAAAAAGCAAGTAGAAAATTGTATTTTACAGTACACTCTACTTCATGTGATTATGGTTGCTGAAGTTGAAGGACAAAAGTTGATAAAAATTGAGCACTGCAACAAAGGTAAAAATGAACAGGTGAAGAAATAGGGCGAAACAAGTGGAAAATTAACACTGAAAACTATGAAAGAAGAAAATGGACTAAAACATGCAAAAACAAATTAAGTGGTAATGCTATAAGCAGATAACTACTTACTTGCTTTAAATTTCAAGAACCAAAACGCATCTTTTTGTGCTAGTTTCTGAGGCTCAAAGCCAAATTAGCAATTGTCAATTAAGTTTTTCAAATCCTGCATTACTTGAACTTAAGTGACAGCAGTAATGTATGGTGGAAAAATTAACACCAGACAAAACCCAACCTGCCAGCACTCCTGCCATTTCCCAGCTGCACCAGAACACAGGAAGATTCTATGGTTCCGAGATGGGCAGCACGGTATCTACTGTACTTAGGAGATGGTATAGCAAGAAAAAAAACAAGACTATTTCTAATTCAGACATGCCTTAGGGCAGCAGCTGGGACTTCACCTGTTACTTGTATCATTAATCACGTTCTCTGAGACTATTAATCTAACCATTAGTCCTTTCCAGATACATTTCAAGATTAATTCCTGCCACTCTGATCATCTCATGACTGACGCATCACTCAGGGGATGAATCTATCAGATTGCATTTCCTTAGGAGACTTGGAGGTTTCTAGGTTGGGTGATCATGATTGCTGAGTGACACATAAAGGCCAGAAACTGAGATTCTATTGCCTGCATTTAACATGCACTATTGCCAAGCTTCCAAACATCCTCTAGACAGTTATTCCCATTCTTTTTTTTTTTTTCCCCTAGTGTAATTTATTCAAAAACATCAAATAACACAGTGCACTGCAGAGATAAAGTATTCTGACAGTTCATGCCTCTCCACTGGAGGAAACAGCACTCCACACAACCAGTAAAAGTTGCTACATTGGATGAGAGCAAAGGCCCAACTGGCCAGGAGTCTCACCGGCAGTAAAAAGTGACAGATGGGCAAGTAGGAATTAGACGTATGCCCAGTAATTTTCCCAGAAAACCATCTCAGAACCTGACAGTCAAGGTCTTCCTGAACCACTCTGTAACAGCTTCGTGCCACCTGCTCTTTGCAAATCCGTTTAACTGCGCTTTTAAGTAATTTTCTTTTTGAGCCTTCAAAAAGAGCGTTTTGTCCACAGTGTTTTGTGTCACTGATTTTTACAACTTTGGAAGAAATTTTACAGGACAGTTGTGACAGATTTAGAATTAGATACCTATTACAGAATTTCTAGTTGAGAACCCTCTTAACTTAATTTTCATTTTATGTCTTTATTATATTTTCCCTCAGGTTTGTTTGTTTTTTCTGGTTTATTCTTAAGTTATCTATCCTTATAGATAACTAGATTATTCCTCTTGATGCTTTACTACTCTTTTCCTTTTTACTGATGCTATATCCTTTCTAAGACAAGGAAAACAGAACCCCCACAAAATTTGAATTATACGGAATAAATGTACTCAGATCATGTTCTGTGTTATTTGCTACTACTTCTTTAATAATACCCAACATTTCATTTACCCTTTTCATTGCTGCATGGTACTAAGGTGACATTTGCATAAAATCATCACTGACAACTCCAAAGTTTCTTTCTGGAATTGAAATAATTCATTTGTAGCCTATCATATCCCTTTTATCTCATGGCAGCATTAATTTTAACAGACTTTGATGCAAGAACCATAGCTTTCAAAGACTTCTGTGATTATAACAACATTCTGATGACCACATGTTCCCATGCAGATTTTGATTTACATGTTCCCTGTTTTCAAAGATGTCTGGATGATCTGAAAGTCCTTATTTTCTCATTACGAAAAGAAGCTGACTTGTCTTAAGAATATCTGTTCATCCACCTACCTGTTAATTCTTTTGTAATAATAAAGAATTTCCCAAGTTCATACAATAAGGAAATCACACCTGCTTAGGTGCAGTCTCAGAAAGTACAGCTTTGCTTCTTTTTAAAAGATCTTCATATTTGCCTCCTCAAAATTTTTGTTCTAGGAATACCAAGACAGTTTAAACAAAAGGGTCACACACAACATAACAGACCGTTCAGCCATATTAAACACAAGATTCATAAGAAATCCTGAATAAATGTCATCTGCTATTGACCACATGTGCCTCTTAACACATTAATCTAAATTTTATTGGCACCTGCATCTTATTATTTTTCATACAGTAAAATGAGTAGTAGGAAATACTCTGAGCTCAAAGCTGGGACAGCCCTAGCTGGTTTTCTGCTTGGAGATAGGCATCTACTTGGCATTCCACACCTAGCTGGGAATACAGTTTTAGGTCTGTACTATCACCACTTTCATCAGCAGTATTTCATGGTCACTTTGCATAGCACTTGATTTAGCATCTGACTACTAAAGTGCTATTCTGTAATGAGGCTTAATGTGCTCAAAGTCTAAAAAGCTGTACACAGAATTTTCCCCCACTGCATTCATCTTTTTAAATTAGAGTTAAAAGGGAAATTAAAAGCAGTAGTAAAGAAGTGCAATAAAAAGAGGTTTTTTAAAAAATATAAATTGCTTTCCAGCAGTTTACAGTTTTCAAAGAGCAGTTTAAAGCCATTATATTAGATGATGGATCAGAGATTGTGATGTATTTTGGCATTCTCAAGTAGAAACTTTATTTATCATTATACTTTTTACATAGAAAATACTAATTTATTACCCTCATTTGGCAACTATATCATGTCCCACTAAGCTTTTAAAATGCTTATTATATTAGTATCATTCTTTAAAATTAAGTTTTCTATCTGACTTGGAATACAGATGCCTTTTTCTACTAAATAAACAAGCTTTCTAGTTTCTGAAATCTATCCCTACATATTTATAGTCTGTGACCATATAATCTCCTGACTTTCCTTCGGAGGAACTAAGCAGAGGTTCTTAAGTTTTTATTATAAAGCAGGTGTTCCTGAATATCATCTACGGTTACAGAACACTTTTCTGAACACTCCAATCATTTATCATGATTTCAGACTGATTACCCTACATGCTACAGACAGAACCCAGAGCTCCTTCTGTCTCCAATGGGAAAGATGACTCCCTTCTCACCTGCTACATCACACTGGGTATTCAGATACAGTTAGTTACCTAAGAAAAACAAGTACAATTTCCTTAGTAAATTAAATGTGCTTTGAAGTAGAACTGTGCCCCAGAAGCACAAGCAATCTTTACTCCCCTCCCTACTTCGTTATGAAACCAAACAGTACTACCTGGGAGCAACACAGCACAGGCTCCTCAGCTGACTTCTGCAGGCATAAGTCTCAGAGAAACCATCTTAAATAAGCAAATACACACACTGTGAGGCAGCACTGATAAAGAGAGTAAAGGAGGAGAAGCCAGAAGACTCATCCAAAACATTCCCACGGTATGGCAGTTTCCCGGAAATACTACACAAAGCAGTGGGAAGAAAGTGAAGATTCCATCATCAATGAAAAATCCTGTACTATACCTACATCCCATAAAACGTCTGAAGTCCTATTAAAGGACTGACACAGCTGCAGAGATACTAGTCTCCAATAACAACAATAATACTAACTTCCATACAGTTTAAAAAACGTTGGCAACTTACAAAACAACCCAAAACTTAATCTGATTACAAGGACATGAAAAAGAATTAATAAGCAATTCTATTTTACTAGTGTTCTGGTATACTTTAAACTCTTTTGTCCTGCCTTTTCTTTTTTTTTTCCCTATGAGAAGTATGTATAAGGTGATCTGATTTTACCGAAATCATTGTTTAATGTATCATTTCCAAAAAGACCATTGTGAGACACAAGAATATACAAAGGCAACACTTTAATGGGGCAATAGACTGAAAATTCATAAATGTCAAGATCACCTTACAAGTGACAAAATGAATCATAAGTGTCTCTTATCTGTCTAGAGAACACGTCAGCTCAACTACATCCTAATGTGCAGTTAAACACCAACAAAAAGAGAAGGGCAGCAAATGCACAACAGAAACAAGCTGTAGAGCAAGGCTGATGTATTAGACAAGTGGGTTATAGGCAACAAGATGAAATTCGATACTGACAACAAGTCACATGGAATAGCAATAAACTGCACAGAGACACCCTGAGGAATACCAAACTGGAAAACAAGTCCAGAAGTGCTTTGGTTGGTGGCAAAGGGTTTTTTTAAAATTATACAAGATAGACAGAAGGGAACCCTTGCCCTACTTTCAGAGGATTCTTTCAGTCCTTCCAATTGTGCTCTTTTGATATTGAACCTTGTGTGTGCGTCCACAAAAACCTGGTACGTGGAAGGGAGCCTTAAGTTTTTCAAACAGCAAGTGACAGAACTGCACCAGTTTGGGCATTTTTGACAGTTCCTTAGAGAATGAACCATCACGTGGTCATATGGCCATGCTGGTCAAGCGGGGATTAGAACTTTAACAACTTGAGCATCCACTGTAGCAGCAGTTTCCAGGAGGTAATGCTGGCAAACTTTAATGATGCACAAGAAAACTTCTGCGGCTCAGGAGAGTCAGGAAGCACTATTGGTTTGTCTTGGAATCCAAGCAGTGCCTGGAGTAAACTCAAACAGTTGCAAGAGGTGACCATTTCAGACATCAGTTGATGATCCCAAGTAAACAAAAGTATAGTTTAAAAGCTATTACAGCTTTCTGTGTATATCAAAGAGTGGGCGATATTTTTTCTCTTTTTTGTCATGACAAACTACTTTCAGGGAGAATATTGTCATAATTAATTTTGACCTGTAGAGAAGTGACTGTTGCTAATGCTATTTTGGGAAAGACCAGAAAAAGCAGATCCTCAAAAGGATTCAGGGACGACTCGCTAGGTGGTGTGGTATTAACAAGTCATCAAGTCTCAGTACTAAATTTGGCCTCTGCATTACATTTTCTGAGCTTCCATGACAGATGGCACAAGGTTATCAGCCTCTGTTGTGAAACAGGAATGATCCTGTCCATTGTGTAAGGAATAAAATGGTGGAATGGTACCAACTGATCAGAAGGATTTCTCCTAAATTCTAACTGGAGAAACCTGTAGAGCATTCCTGAAATCATCTGTAGAACTATGCAACCTTCACTTGAATTGAATTTGGAAAGACATATTAGAAACAGCATTAAAGGAAGCATTCTTCCTCAAGGGAGGAATGCATCCACCGGGACCCCTCTGCTACACAGCCATTACATGATAAGCAATATGTGAACAATGTGATTATACCAATAAACAAGAACAAGGCACTTCATTTCAATTGCACATGAGAAACATAACATGAGGAGGTTGATGTTTTCCTTGCATTGTCATCTTTTGTGGATCTGTCAAAGTACTTCAAAATTGAACTGTACTGGAAATGCTTCACAGTATGATTATGCTTGAAGTTCAGTAATCAGCAGCATGTTGAAATTAGTTTGCATTCTCTCCCAGGGAGAAGAGTGATGGACACATTCTTCACTCAAGCTATCATGTCCATCTTTAAAAAAAAAAAAGGAAAAAAAAAGGGAGTTCAAGAACCTATATGATTCACTGAAAATTTTAAAAAGTAATTGTTATTCATCAGGAGAAATTTAAGTTCCTTCTTTGATTTGGAATAAAGATAAAAGCAGTGGCCCCAGCAGCAGTTCTAGGAAAAAGAACCAAATCCTTCACAAAAGACACTGCATAGCTGGTGTGCATATAAAGATTTCAATTTCTCTTGTTTAACAAAACAATTTCTCGCCTTGAGTTACAGTAAATCCCAGAAAGGCTGTGGTCACGAAGTTTACCAGGACTCTGAGCTGGGACTAAACTAGAAGTCTTAAACTGCACAACAGGATACCATGTCAGCTCCCAAACATGGATGCACAGATCATTCTAAAAGACAAGGTCATGTTTTCCAAAAACACCTAAGAAGTTTCTGTTGAGCTAAAGTCTTCAAAGTAAAGGAAATATCCTGCCCATTCTTAAACATAATTGAGAGTGCTATTGATGTTGTGGACCAAAATAGAAGAACAGGAAGAAGACGGTTTTCACTTTAGATTCAGTGGTTCTGTTAGACAGTAATTTAGTTAATAATTGTATTAACTGAAACATGTACAGCAGCTCTGGCAGCAAAACAGAAATGCTATACTACAGGAGCCATGCTAGAGCTGTTCATAAGCTGACAGCTGGTGAAAGACAGACTGGCCTGTATTTGACTTTCAAAACACTTTGTCAATCAATACAAGCCTCAACTGTGAGGGCAACTATCACAATATAAAATAAATTAGGAAAGTTATATAACAGCCCTAAAGAGTCCTACCTTTTTCACAGGCTTCCATGCACTGGGCTTCATACAGCAAGACCTTGTTAGTACACCTGAGTAATTAGCTGAAGATAATGGATTAAGAGGGGATCCAGTGTCTGCCTTGTCCGAAGATTCAGACTCTTGGGCACAGCGCAGACAGACAGCCCCTGCAGCAGCAGCACCAGAACTCCAAAAGCAAAAAATTCTGCGTCTCCTTCTTTGTTTACCAGATTTCTGACTCATTCTGCAAAAAGTAATTTTCCTGAGATACAATGCAACAGAAATATGAAGAAATTATGTTACCAGCTCTGAGTGAGACAGAGCTGTGAGAGAAAGGGAGAGAGAAGGTGGAACCTGAAGCCCTCTGGCAGGAGGCAGTGCCTGCAGGCAGCTGGAGCAGGGCTCAGCTCTCACGGGCGCTGCCGTGCTGCAGGTGATGAGCTGAGGCAGCAAGGGGCACCTGCCAGCCCGGCAGTCCCAGCCCGGCTCGGGGGAAGCGCCTCGGCCCGGGGCTGCACGGCCCCACCTCGGCACAGGGGACCGCTGCCCACAGCCGGCAGCCAGCAGGATGCCGGCAGTGTCTGCGCGGCGTTACGTGAGTCACGGCAGATATTCTTCAAATTTATTGATACTATTATGATTTTAAAACTGCCTATCTCTAAAATGTCAAGCAAATTTCACAGTCTTGAGCAGCGTTCATCTCTACTGTACACAGAAAATGTTTACAAAATGAACCAAAGGTTCCAGAGAAAGTCCTTTAATGCTTTGGTTAAACTACCAAGAATTTCCTGCTTTTTAGCCTATTGATTGGAACACATATTAATGCATTCCTCTTACAGAATAAATTCATACCACTTTTATCACTGCTACAATGTCATCTTACAGAAAATGCAACCAGTGGCAGAAATAATTTGCAAAATAAACTCTTGCTTTTACAAATGTGTGATTCTACATAGCTAAAAATGAAGGATAAGATGGAAACTTAGTACAGTAAAACTCACGTTTCAGTTTCAGAAGGTGCATTGTTATAGAGAAAATCATCCAAAGCACGTACTGTTTAAAGCTGCTTTCTCCTGCATTCATCACAATATTACCAGCAACACTATATAAATACTTCAGTATATATCAAAATACAAGAAGGATAATAAATATTGCCCTAAGAAATCAGTTTTTCAAGAAGTACAATAAAAGAGGGCATCAGAGTAGAGACCTGACTTTTTTTAATCATTTTTTTTAACACGCCTTACAACACCTCTGCGATGTTGTGTGATTAGACATAGCACTTTGTACGTGCTAGAACAACATCCATAATATTCCAATGACTCTGAGAGCAACAGTCTAGGACTAATGACATAGTAAAACTTTTATCAAGAACTTAAAAGGAAAATACACAAAGTCGAGAAATGACAGAGCTCAAACAACTTACAAAAGTAGTTGGCAAGCTCTGAAATTTAAAATTAAATTTTTGAAATTGCTAAGTGGATTTAGGATGATTTTTCTGCCCTGCTCCTTCTCATCTTTCCTAAAATATGTCCTAGAAAATAGAAGTAAAAAGTAGCACAGGATATTTAAGGAGCTAAACAATTTTTCAGTATCAATGCTGCAAGGGTATGCTCAGTTACGTGCTAAGAACAGCCTCAGTGCATTGCTGTTAGAACCGGTTTAATGACATGTGAGATTCAGACAAATCAGTTCCAGCATTTGTAGCAGACCATGGGCCAAATACCAGCAGTTAAAATGCTTTCTGAGACATGACAGCTGGATTGACTGGCAAGAATAGGGGCTTCTCAGAGCTCTGGAAAGGCTTCAGGGAAAGGCAGTGCTCTGGGTACAGCTATCTTCCTTCATGCAAGGTGCATATCTCTCATTAGGACAGCACTTTAAATTACCCAGTATCTCTCATTTGCATAAAGGTATATTTACTAAGCTCATGGCACAGTTATTCACCCTCGTGACAGTATAAATTTGTTGTATGCTTAGTTTTATCGTTACCTTCCATTTTATACCACAGATCTGGCTTTTATCAAAGAGATTCATAAATTTGCTCTTAATCAAATTCCTTAATTCTTCTAATTGAGTGACTAACACCACATCACAGAGAATGAGAAGAAAGAAACAATAAAGGCCTCAAATTCCTGAGCATGTTAAATGTGCTTCCAGGACTCAGAAAGAAGTCTGGTGTGGTTAGCTGGGCACCATGCACTTGGGCACAAACCAAGGGATAACCACAGCAAAAAGCAGTGCTACCATACCCATCATCAACTTCAGCTTTGCTTCTTTAGGATACCAAGACCCTACTCAACAAATACCCTGCCTCGAAATCCAAAGTCCTCTTACCACCTCGCTGGGGCGAGGGTGACCCAAGCAGGTCCCAGAGAAGGACAGGCACGTGCTGCCCCATCTCGAGGAGCCATTTCCCTGTCACTGGAGATGGAGGGAACGAAGCAAGTATGACCATTTCGTGCCATCTGAGAATGCCAAGCAAATAAGGGACAGCTAAAACTGGGGACTTTTAGCAGATTCACAGGGCAAGCAGGAGACAACTAATTTGAAAACCATCAAATTGATTTTGTATCTGTTAAAACTCACAATGTCACAACAGTAAGACTAAACAAAGCCCATGATCACAAGAAGAATTTCTACAGGCCAGGTTAGAGAAGTATGTCACATCTAATTACTTATTTGGACTCTGCAAATGCGATTACATTCAAATGATGGGGGTGTATCCCAAATGAACGGATAAAAGGCATCCAAAATATTCAGAATACTACAACACAGAACACAAACTGAAGAGAACTGAAAAACAAAATTGCACCACAATGAACAACCTCCAAACGCCTTTTTCTCTCCTGAGGCTGGAACAGCTGCAATGGGTGGATAAGGTGCAAGCACAGTACAACATCTTTCCAGAGGAAGTGGCTTCAACAAGCTCTTATGTTTTTAGTGCAGGACTTCTGAATATGCTCATTAAGGTTTTTTTAACAACCACTTCAAAATATTTTATGTTTTTTCCCCTCCTTCTAGCCATGAACATGTATAAGCAGTTCTTTTTAACAAAGAACTGTCAGAGCTATGAAAAAATTTGGCAGGCTTTCCCAGAGATAAGCAATCTTTTTCATAGCAGCAAAATAGAACGAACACTGGGATATTCATGGAATCACAACTTTGGTTTGAAGGCATCTCAGGAACTTTACCTGGTCCAACCCTTACTTAAAGCAGAGGGTATTCCATATTTTATTTATGAGTAGATTTCTAGGCCTGACTAGTCAGTCCAACTGCAAGCGTCAAGCATTCCAATATTACTTCTTCAAGCTTTAAACAAATAAGAGCAACTACAACTTTTATTCAAAAGGTTAACACCGTATATTTTGACTTTCAAAAAATAACAGTATTTAAAAGCTATTATGTCTACCTAACGCATCACTTGGAGTTGTACAATGACCCATTAGAGAAACTACAGGATCCATCTTCCACATCATGTACAAGATGCAACAAGAAAGTCAAAATTCCCCTCTAAGCTCTCCTATTCATTGTTTACTTCAAATTCATAACCAAAAAAACAGGTAACAATAAGCAGACTTCAGAGGAAGCATCAGTTTACCATCTTTGAAACAACTACTAACAGATGGAAATTATCATAATAAAATTACAGTGTCTGAGGGTAACAATTTTTTCCTCCTTTTGTAAGTTTCTGTAGTATTTCAGGTTAAATCATTCAAGACATCTTGACTAATGATGAATTTCACTTGACAGTAAGCAAAACAAACCTAATCTCCCATGTTTAAATAATTCTGACGTTTCAGAATTGTTCCATAGGTCTTAGCAATATTTTCCAAAGAGACACTAATTTTCTAATGCCAGTAAGTTTAAACTTCTCTGTGTCAACCTTAAGAAGTCATCCGAAAGCCACACAATTAAAATTTAGCTTGCTTGCTTTTACCTGACTTTGAATGATGATTAACACAAACATCACATAGAGCAGATGGACAATGAAATTGAAAAATGTCATGTTTTTCTTACAGACTGCACTATTGTATGTACACCCCGTATGTAAGGGAGACATTCCTTCATCTCATTTATGTATTACAAGTAGCCAAAAAACCTAGAAAGCTGTTACAGAATTGAATTTGTTGTGTTACTTAGAGCTAAGGTTTTAAATTATTTCATTCTTTAGGTAAAATTCCTTAACCATTAAATAGTCTATTTGATTTGACATCTTACTAGAGCTGTGGAATTAATATTTCTTAACTACGTTATTGCCCTCCAGAGCTAGGCAGCAGAATGCAAACTCCATTTTTCAATATTTCACTGTTTCGTTAGAACATCTCATATTTAAAATTGCTGGAGGCTCATCACTTGCAAAATAAATAAAAATCAGACCTCATTTAGTGTTTCCATTTTCATGCTTTAATGCTAGAAATTATACAGAGCTCTTTAAAATATGAAAATGAAAGCAGACAGAAAACGCCATTCATAAATAAGAGATTATATGAAATCATGCATATATAAATAATTGCTCTTTCTGACTAGCAAGCAACCAGAAAACATGCAGACACAATCACTTTAACAAGTGGCATATTACCTGGGTGGAGCTGGCAGCAACAGAAATGCAGTCAATGAAACCATGTCTCCGAGTGAAAAATGCCACTATCTGCTGCCACCGGGAAGGCTCCGTCCTTAACTCATCTGTTGAGCCTTTCTTTGCCCACTGCTTCTGCTTGGGGCCTACAGAGCTGTGGCTGGAGCCAGTGTTGCCTCGACTGGCACGAGAATAGAGGAGTGTGTTATTTCCGAAAATGTAATTCATCTCTGCAGCTCTGCAGGTGGTTGCCAGGCAGTCTTAATTCCCTACCAGCTGCTGAGTGGTGAATGAGCAGGAAAAAAAAAAATAGAATTACAGCAGCATCGTTTACAAACCAGGAAAACAAAATTCTTGCTAGCTGATGCTATTTTTCTCCAAGGCTTTCCACCTCTTACATTCCCTCTCTACCTGTGATTACAATGATGAGTATAATCTTGAACAATTTTTTAAAAAAAAAAAAAAAAGGCAGCAAGCAAAGGTTTTCCTTATTTTTCCTTTTCGGAACGCACAGGATGAAAACCTTGCTTTCTCTTCCTAGCTGCCAACAGATATTTAAGGGAAACTGGGTAGCAGGTACAGTACAACGTTACAAATTCGCAGCTATGAGGATGGTGGTGGATGATAACAGCTACTGGGTGGAGAAAGCACAGATCAAAAATAACCAAGTTTCAATCACTGCCTGTAGAAATATCCAATAGCATCTTTTCACTTCCTTGCTTGCATAAATTATGAACCTGAAGCAAACAAAACATGGAATATAGAGCAGAACTGCACTTTTCACTGATTCTGTCTTTATGAAAACATTCCACAGAGCAAAACAACTTTAACACCATGTTCAAAATAAATATTTAAGAAACAACTGCTGGCTAATTTCTTCTTGTTTTTCCCTGTTCTTTTGTGAATAAAACAACTATAGAGGGAGTGAATCACAGTGCCACAAAACAGTCATTTTGTGTTGTGTATCAGAGGATGTCTAGTGAAGTTGTTCTGCTGTGGTTTGGGGTTTTTTTAATCATCAAGGATATCAGAGACTAAGATTAAACGCTATGAGTCCACACTCTGTTGTTCTTATTCTGTGAATAACGTGTCACATTCATAACACCTATGCCCAAATTTGTGACTACTATAAGGATATTATGAAAATAATAAATTTAGATATATCTTTCTGACTCAACATTACTTCTCAAAAGTACAAGAATAGTTCAAAACCAAAAAATTCTTACTATTCACTAATGATTTTTCAGCAAGATTATTTTGATCTCCCATGCACATGACAGGTATTACTAGTAGAGGTTTTTTCTGCTCTCTTCATAGTAAAAAAGAATTCAGAATAATTATCTGAAAGATTATATGGAACTCAAGTTACCTTGCAGAACTCACCACTCAAATTTTTATAGGCAACTATTTTTAAAAAAATCCTCCAGCTCACATCAGAGAGATTATTTAGGAAATCAGTTAAATGTCAAGCTTTCAGTACCAGCTCATCTCTGGAAAGCCAGAAGTTATCCAAACCATTTGTGGTATATTTCTACAGTCATAATCACAGCACCAGGGCAAGCATTTTTAAAAAGCAGACAACTCTCCATATGATAAAGGCAGAAAAATTCCTTACAATACAGACACATAATTCTAAAAATCCACTGATTCATGATGTGCATTTTAGTGGGGTTACCAAATTTCCCCACATACTTTTTGGGGTGCAACATAATCTGCTCTTTAACAAATTCTTACTGACAGCTATCCTATTCTGAGTAACAGATTTTCCTGTCGGCTTCTATTACAAGCAGAAATAAGAAGTACATTAATTGAAATGTGCTGTAGTGAGATCAATGCACCATTTACTTCTAGTCACTAGTACAGCTCAATAACACACCACATGCCAATATTCTGAGCACACCTTTCAGACAGACTTTATTAATATTTATAAAATACAATGGCTTATCACGGTAAGTCATATGAAATTGGGTCTGACTTGTACAGTGTCCTTAAAGCTATGAGCATAAGATAGATAATGGAGGTTGAGAAATGCCTGAGACACAGTAGATACAATGACCCTTTCAAATGGACGAGATTTTTATAATGGCAACTTTTTCACAGGAATACTGCAGCACTTCCTGAGCCCTACCTTTTTTTCCAGACACAAAAAACATACCTAGTCTAAAAACTGCTATGAATTTATTACCAGAGAAATTGATTCATCCCTGGCTATGATTGAAGGTGTTTGGACCAAGGTACAAATGACACTCTTTGAGTTCCAAGTCTTTTTATGTGAAAATAATTTTTATCTTTTTCTACATATGGCCTTGAATGCCAACACTGCTATACAGTTTATTAAATATCTTAGAGCACAAGAATTTGTCTACATTCAAAAGAACTTCCAGAATTCATTTCTCTCTGTTTCTCCCCATAGGCTCCAAACTGAGTCACATGGAAGAATATTGTCCAAAATTCTGGAAGAAAACACCACAATACATGGATAAGAAACATACCAAGTACCTATTTTTTTTAATGTTCTATCAATCTGTCTGAAGATAAGCGAGGTTTGCTGTGTTTTAAGGCAGTTTCTTTCCAGGATGATTCCCACACAGCCAACAATCCACTCTGGCATCAATAACAAAGTGATTTCAGAAATCAGCACTTCAGGAAAGCATCGCACGGACAAAAGCTTCCTGAAAGCGAAGCAATGATGATTTAATTTCAATTGAGAGAGAAATCCAGAAAAGTACTTAAGGAAGAGGTTATGCAATCCCGCTGGTGATGCAAGCCAGCAATCTGTGTCACCTACACTCCATATGGATGTAATGATATCGAGCAAGATTTGCTGACGCCTAGGCAGATACAGCTGCAGTTATTTGTAGAAGGAGCCGGTACTGTGGTGATGAGACAAACCCTGATTTTCACATGTTACAAAGCAACCTGAAGATAAAGGCAAAGCATAGCTCTAGAGATGGCACAAAACCAGGATAGCAGAAAGGAGTCCAGATTAGAAAAATAGTCCCTTGCACAGTAGGAAAAACAGTGGGAGGCAGTAAAAACAAGGGCTCGTTTCAGTCAAAGAGCATTTCAACAGAGGGTCAAGCACCTACAAGCAGAAACTGGAAAAAGTTCTATTTGCACAGAAAAGGCAATATCCAGAGAAAGGAAAATCATCAACACAGATGTTGCAGCTGGAATTGCATCTGTGAATGATTGCCTCCAGAGTCAGGAGGCAGAACAGGGAGGCTCATCAGGAAACTGCAGGCAGTCCTAAAAGGAGTAGAGAGCTTCCATCATCCCTTTTTCATATTCTGGATATTGAACTGATGGGGCTAAAATCAAAAACAAAGCAAACAAAAACCACCACACACTAAAACAAAACAAAAACCACTATTTACTGTTAGGCAAGAATTGAGAATTTGCAGATTTGAAAAGATTTCAGCCCCAAAACAAAACAGCACATAATTATGATTTCTACATCAGTACACATACGTGTCTAAAGGTTAAGAAATTTATTGCAAGATTCGTCTGCATTAGTAGAAGCTGCAGAGTAACGTTATATGCTCTGTGGTCAATTAACAAGATATAGTATCACACTGGTTATTAAAGGTAAAAATCAACATCAAATACTTGCACTAGAATTCCTCTGACTTCATATCCAAGCAAATTGGTATTATCAGCTTGCTGAGACAAGTTAAAACATGACATAATGCTGTATTTTAATCTCTCAGATAAAGGTTTCCTGGGCATAACTTTACAAGCAGAATGCATACCTAAAAATTAAAAAAGCACAGCAACAAAAATTGTTTGTGAACAGAAAGAGCAGTTACATCTCATTTACCCTTTCTAAACAAAAACCAACAGTCCCCCTGAAGAATTTGAAGAGAGTCTTATTTTAGTTGTACTACCATTCTGCTAAACAGAATATTGGCGAAAATAAGCACGGATCCTAAAAGAAAAAAAACCTGATTGTCTTAACAGAGAAAATTCAAGAATCACCTAAAACAATGGCAGGGACTTATTTTATTTTCAATATCAGTTAGGTTTTAACCAAAAAAGTAGAGACAAAAGAAATGTTCAGAACTTAGATATTCAAACATAAGACTACGCAACTTAAACTCTTCAGGCATGGGAACAAAAACAATACTGAAAATGTAGATATAAACTCATGTTTATTTCTTACAGTTTTCAGAATTCTAGATTTAACGAACTTTTACTGGCATAACAAGTCTAAGTCTCATTAACAAGTATATGCAATATTCTAAGCCAAAGCCCAGGAGTTCAGGACTCAAACACTGTGGAGAAAAAAACAGTTGTTAACCCTTTTGGCTAAGAAATGCTAGAAAGTCGGTCTTTTAGCTCAGATAGGACTGAAGGATAGTTCTCAACCAAGTGTCATTCACATAATCAATAAAAAGTACATATCTTACTGCTGAAACTAACTTGTAAGTAACCATCTCTGCACAATTATACTATAATGATCTATTTTAGGATAAATATTTAATATAAAAGATCATTACCTTATTACTCACAATACACCTCAGACAACCTACCAATCTGGGCAGATTAAACTGCCTGGTCTTCCGCACCCTGCTCATGAACCTCCTGCCCATCTTTTTGGCACTCCAGACTGATAAAAACATCTTGTGTTTAATGCAAGTCTCCTTAGGCTTGCTTCAGTCATCAAAAGGAACCCAACTGCACCGAGGGCTCAGGAAAAATCTCAGGCAAAAACAGTGCAACCCATTTCTAGGACGACTTGATGTTGATTACTGTATCTTAGGGTGTTCTAATGTTTGGATTAATCCACAGTCCATCTGTTACAGTTTTTCTTTCTTGTCTCTGTTGACAAGAATTTATTGAGCAGATCCATATGGAGAACTGGGCAGATTTGGTCAACTGCTTCTTGCTATAAAACACAAACTGACACCATTGCATGTATTTCCACATTCCTCAATTACAGGAGTTTAAAATCAGTAACCTATTAAGAACCTGGGCAATGCATTTTAATTAAAGACAGCATAACAGCTCCTCTCAAGTGTGACCACCAAAGTACGATACTAGTGTAAAAATAAGTATGTCTGAGGGTATCTTCAAGTTTCTCTTTATAATTCCCAGTATTTTAGGTATGTTCCTAACACCAGAAGCACTGCCTTTCTGCTGAAGATGGCAAAGTTTTACAAAGTTCTCAATTTAGAACAAAGTAACAGATTGCAACCTTCTCACAATCATAACCCATCTTGTAAATTACATGTCAACTGATCTTTGATTTCTAAATGGAAACAGCATCTTCAGAATAACCTCAGCTACCTGCTCAGACTGGAGCAGGACAAGAAAATCTACTGGGGCAAAGAGGAAGTTAAAATTACTTTGACTGTTGGCTAACCTTGAACCTGCACAGTTCAAATCATAAAGATCATTAGCCTTTCTGAGAGCAGAAAAACTCTCCCAATTAAGAGAAAAGGCTGTTTTAACAGCAGCTCCACAAGCTCTAAAAGACTTCTGGGGAAGCACCTGAGAGAACAGAGGGGATAGCAGGGAAGACACACCAGGAGATAAAAAGAAGGGAGCCTATTAAGCTTATTAGCACAAGATTTGGGTTCACACAGAAAGGAGATTGTTGGCATTGAAGAAAGGATGTGTGAATATGCACACTCATATAACAGCTATTTCCATACAGCTTAATGGGAAGGAATTAAATAAAGGTGCTTGTTTGCAGTTGAAGAAACAAGCAATGTATGCTGTAATATTGTGATTGGTATAGCCTGAAACCAAAAGACTATCAGCAGCTGAAAGACTATTTCAAAGTCGGAGGCTGACTGTAGATCACTGTGTTTACGGGCTATAAGACAACTATCACCTGCTAATCTATAGTTCTGAATATAAATTTTAATTTCTGAAATAACCATTCCCTAGTCATTTTCATCATTTTAGAGACTCAGCATTACTGACTGTAGTTTCACTGGTATCTCCTGAGTCAACTCTTTACCAAACTGAGGGGTCAAACCAGTTCATTCTTCATTCCACAGTAGCTGCCCTCTGTCTCTGACCATTCTTGTTGTTCTTGAGTATCTAAATTTGCCTTCTTAATCAAGATAATGAATGGTGCAGATTTCTAGAGTGATAAGATAATGCAGTTTTATTCCCATTTGCTTTGCCGATTATTCCTTGTATTCCATTTGCCTTTTTGACTGTAAATTGAGTACTGAGATGATCATTCCATTAATCTGTTATAACCTTGAGCTCTTATTCCTCTTAGATGATGCAATGAGAACACAAGTTCTTCCAAGATCCTTCTGGTAACCTCCATCCATGATTACCAATCTTCTTCCTTAACCCTTACTTTCCTTTTGTTGTTGGTTTGGTTTTGGTGGGGCATTTATGTTTGCCTGGGTTTTTTTAACAACTAAATCCCAAATTTTTTTTTTCTTATTTCATGACAGCTTAAATTTCTCCATAATCTTTTTAGAGTGCATCTATTGTGTGCATCTAAGAAAACCTAGAAACCTACATCAGCAAGATGATCTTTAAGCACATGCTTTAAGGGATTTGTGCAGCAGAAATTCTCTTTGCAATGCATTCATTGCTTTCTCATCTCTAATTTCTCCACATGTTCATTGATTCTGCTCTTTAGAACAGTTTCACCATGTTTTGCCAGTACAGAAATGAGAGCAAGTTCCAATTTCTCCTCTCCCTTCTGGAAGCTATTTTAAGAACAAGTACCACCTTGCCATATCTCATTCCTGTGATACCACAGTCAGGATAAGGAGGCTGTTACACAGCACTAATAGATAAGCAGTTTCAAATCGGGGTTAATTTAAAACCATTAAGCTTAAATACCATTAGGTCCTGGAAATACTTTTCCAAAGATGACTAAACACATGAAAAAAAGCAGGCATAGACCAAGTGGGCACAAGGTATTTATTTCACAGACAGTGCATGTAGTCACCAGAACTGCTGTGCTAGGATTACAAGGCCTGTCTTGGCAAAGGTTTGGGTACCGCTGACACACTATTGGACATTTTTTTGAAACTATGTGTCCACTTCACAAAGTACAGGATATGGAGCACAAAAACACAAGCTGCTGCTTCTAAGCAGGAGGAAAGGCTGAAGGACATACTTCTCACCCTACAGGCACTCACAGCACTAGGTCAAATAAAATGTCCAACTAACCTACTGCCTCTCTCAGCAGTGAACAGTGAAGGTGTAGAGTGATCCTTCCCTGCTCAATGCACCATCACAAGCTTCAAGAGAGGGTCACAGAGCCACAGAAGGTAAACTCTGTCTTACTGCTTTTATTCTATTAAAAGACTACCTGGACTCTAATGCAAACTGAGCCTGAGTATTTTCTCCCAGACCTGACACTGCAAGGGGTAAGCAGAGATAAAGCACAGGGGCGCTGGCACTGGGCACAGCTACTGCTTCAAAGGCATTCACTGGGGGCTTCACTTGGGCTAAAAGATTCCTTTAGTTAAAATTTGGGGGTAAAACTTCAATCTTTTATTCAATGGCGAACAGTATTTCACCTCAGTTTGAAGCATTTCATTGTTCAGAGACAGGAAAAGTACCTCATTTGCATTTAATGTCATAATATTGTGAAGTCATTGTTTTATTCACTGAAGTAAGTTTACATAACCACAAAAGAGTCCTTCAATTGCTTTAAAAGGGCAAACAGCATTAATGCACACGTTCCCTTTGGTGCAGGGAAGCGGGGATTTTTACTGCATCACCTGAAGCACAAGTGCTCTGGCAGAATACGAGAGCCCCAGCCAGAACGACAGGTCTGTGCAGGAGACCAAACAGGCAGGCAGCACTGGGAGGGCCGATCCCTGCACCTGCTCAGCACTGTCTGTCCCCAGCCCCCCTTGTACAGGGACCGCCATTCCTGGGAGCACGTGAGGACAGGAAAGCGGCCAGCTGTGGCACATGAAATACGGACAAGAGCCCACGATGATGGAACCACAAGTTAAAGACTTCCCCCACCAATCCCAACCTACTTCTCACAATTCCTAGAGTCTGCTGCTACTCCACTGATGATTGCACAAAGCTGTTCTAGAGACACCAAATATGCAACCAGTAGAATGCCTTTAGCTCCTTATAGATGTATAATTCAGTCAATAATTAAATCTTCATGTATAGCAGGAATAAGCAATTTTAGGCCCCTTACTAGACTAATAAAGCCAGTACAGCGTTGCAACTAAAACATTTCTGTTCAGCTATCCATATCTGTGACACGTGTAAGGAACAAACCGAGTGCAAGCATCTTCCTCACACCCTTTGAAGATTGGTGCTATGGTGAAAATCTCCAGAGACAGATCATTGAAAAAGATTCGATTAAAGAAAGAAGAACTGCAGAGACTTCTCAACCAGTAAGTCTAGCTTCCTGTTACCATATGCAGCCACACGATAATATCATTTATAAACTTATCAAATACTTTGAAAAGTTTTTTAATAACTTGTGCAAATTTCAAACGGGAATTATGAATATAACGGAAATGCATTGAATATTGCAATACTAAGAATTTATTTCAGAGCAAGATAAAGACTTATCGTACTAGTCATGGTGTATTTTTCCAGTACAAGATATATTTAGTACCTTACAGATTATTAAGTTTCCTTTAGAGTTTCTGTATTAACAGTGAAATAATAGCCCCAAAAATCAACACACAATACACAAATATAATACAGAAATATATGGAAGCCCCAATCAGGTTCTCCACTTAAATACTGAATTGCCATGCTACATCATAGATATATGATAAATAATCTGTCATGCACAGGTTCTTCTAAATAAAGATTACTGATTTTTTTTTCCTTTTTTTGGTCTTATTGCACCATAACCCACTATTTTGTAGCCTTCTAACAATCTGTTATTCAAAGTTTTTTTCCTTGAAAGAAAACTTCAGCTTTCACTCCACAGTTTAAAAACTTGCTTGGTACCACACCATATCTGTGACAGATTTCACTGGCTCAGGGCTGTTTAACAACCCAAATTTTAACTCCAAACCCTCCGCAGGGGCTGTGATCTCACTGTGCTACAGCGCTAAATTCGGTGTTACAGTGAAGCAAACCCTGCTGTAGCACCGCCATCTCGTGGCCCGTCTGCAGAGCACAGCATTTCAGAGCTCGGGACCTCACACCGGAGCCACACGCTTCCAGGTGTAATTTGGAAACCCCAGACTGAAGAAATTCTGGTACTAGCTGCCTACCTACCCGAAAACATTCTTCAAAACCTTTGGGACAGAATATTTGTGAAGGATTTGAAGTTTGACCATTTTCACTAGCTCTTCATGAATCTCTACCATTAAATACTTTTTAAAAAGCTGTTTTCCAGCATTAGCGCTCCATTTCACACAGTATTAGAGAATAGAGGACACAAAATCTCCTGGGCCAAGTTTACTTCTTTGTTACTTGAGATACTGGAACATTTCTTCTTACACTGACAAAGCTCCATTCTAACAAGACAAAACCTGTAATTCTTACTTAAACTTTAAATCAGGTACAGGTAATATGTCTTATTTCACGCTTATTGCAAACAGGCAATATTTTAACCCAATCTGAATCTGAGGTAGCCCGTCAAGAAGATAAACCACCCTCACTTACTACAGCACTTAACATTGGATAAATGCAATCACATACTCATCCTCTAAAAATTTGGGATACACATTTGTATTTTTGGTCATCGAAAACTGCTCTTTGAAATAGCATCCACCTGTCCATGCAAGTTATAAAAGCTGTTTTAAGTCCTAGAGTATTTGAAAGCTTCTCTCAAGAACAAAATACAAACTATTCAGAACCTCCCTTCCCTTCTGTTCTTCTACGTTATTGCTCCATACTGCAGAGAGCTTGCTATAACAGAAGGTATTCCTCAAAATCCAATTCTACTGGCCTCTGCAGCATTGCTTAAAAAGCAACATATAATCATAAAACCACTGACTTCTTCAAACTACTAACTCTGTATTTGAAATTTTAAGTGCATTTAACATTTATATTTAAAACAAAAAACAAACTCCTCTTATTATTTTATTCATGTAATAAACACAACATTCTCTATTACATTTAGTTTCCTTAAGCACTGAATTATTGAAGAAAGCTGATCGAGATCTTGTACATCAGCCAAGACCTGGTCCTTGCACCATGCACCAAGCCAACCTACCAAATACATCACACAAAGCACTCTTAAATCAGAGCTGTTGTTGCTAAATTGATCTTCAGCACGAGCTATGCCAAAACTATGAGCACCTTGCAGATCATCAGGCCAAAAGCAGAGCAGACCAGCTATGCTAATAATACGATAGCAACCTTGGGTTTTTTCTTCAGGAGAGAAGCAAGCCAGCAGTTAATTAGCATCAGAATTCAAAATGACACAAAACGCTGGTAAACAATTGAAACCTGGAGCACCCATTCCAGTTTTCAGACGAACAAAGCTTTGAACAATTTCAATGTACTGTACATTGCTTTGAAATTAATACAGGGGAGTTACCTGAAAATAATCAGATATATGCTAAAAATGGTAATACAAACTGAGTGATAATATTTCCCTTATTCTTCCCTACTGAGTGATGATTTTCCAGCATTTACCAATTTGAGAAAGATAATAGCAATCCTCCTCAGAGACCTAAGACACACAGTATTTTGAAAAGGTCTCACCATATTTTGTAACTATACTTAATTCTTAATTCTGCTTAATTCTATTTTGAAAATAGTCTTCTTTCTTCCAGACAGTTTTACAGCTCCCCTCTTTGCCTTTTTGATCCCTTTATGCTTTCTAAAAGGCAAGACTAACTGCTCTAGGTATTAGGAAAACCTTGTGAATAAACAGGGTTGACCTTAAGTCCCCAGAGGAAGAGGATTTTTTAAAATTTATTTCTAATGGTTGCACATGAAATGTGTTTCATTGCTTTCCGAACATCAATAAATTCCGGGAATTAGACATGTGAAAGTGTGTTACTGTGTGTCTAATTGCATAAGCAAGAAAAGTTTGAAGTCCTAGCCATTCCCAAAAACGAAAGCTTTGTCACATTAGTATTCTCGGAAGGCTCTTCAGAGGGCAATATAGCCCACTTCAAAAAGGTTATTCATTATGGCTTAACGAATTCAGCTTGTCTAGCTGAAGACTATGGAAAAATAGTGAGTTTATTATGGAGATATAAGTAAAAATAACTGGTTCAATATCATCATACACACTTTAAAAATTTTAGAAAAAGCTGGAAAACAATTACTAAATGCATTCACTACAGTTGGTTCTTCTACAGAATCCTTACAAGTCAATGATAAAGAGCTGATACATTCAACAAAATTTTACTTCATAATTTTAAAAAATGGAAATGTAACTAGGTTCAAAACATTTTTTTCTTAAAATATCATAGAATGGTCTGGATTGGAAGGTGCCTTAAAGATCATCTAGTTCAAACTCGCCGCCATGGGCTTGAACACCCTCCACTAGACCAGATTGCTCAAAGCCCCATCCAACCTGGCCTTGAACACTTCCAGGAGTGGGGCAGCCACCCCTTCTCTGTCCAACCTGTGCCAGTGCCTCATCACTTACAGGGAAGAATTTCTTACTAATATCTAATCTAAATCTACGCTCTTTCAGTTTAAAGCCATTTGCCATCTTGTCCTGTCACTACATGACCTTGAGAAAATTCCCCCTCCAGCTTCCTTGCAGCCGCTTCATGTACTGGAAGGGGCTCTAAGGTCTCCATGGAGCCTTCTGCTCTCCAGCATGAACAGCCCCAGCTCTCTCAGCCTGTCTTTGAAGGAGAGGTGCTCCAGCCCTCTGACCATCTTTGTGCCCTCCTCTGGGCCTGTTCCAACAAGTCCACGTCCTTCTCTTGTTGGGGCCCCAGAGCTGGACACAGCCCTGCAGGTGGGGTCTCACCAGAGCAGCGCAGAGGGGCAGAATCCCCTCCCTCCCCTGCTCCCACTCTGCTTTGGGTGCAGCCCAGAACATGTTTGGCTTTCTAGGCTATGAGTGCAGTTGTTGGGTCATGTCCAGCCTCTCATCCCAGCACCAAGTCCTTCTCTGCAAGGCTGCTCTCAATGCAACAGCATTTGCTCTTTGCAGTTACAAAGGACACTATCACACACAAACAATTCATGCTAAAAGTACCAAGCTATAAGCCCTACCATAATGTAAGCCCATCTCATCACCCTAAAGCCCAAACATTCCCCAGTATCAAATAATTTCTCCACTTTTTCCTCAAAATCAGCCATAAAGACTCAGAGGTGTTAGAGAAAACAGCATTTAGTCTGACACACAGGAACACTGTGCTATTTAGAAAATGATTGAGCTACATCTATCTACTAACACAGTAAATAAAAGTGCCTGTTATAACCCCCTCCCAAACCTCACACTCAGTTTGTTGTCTAAATCTTTAAATCTGTCTTCAAGTTACTGGAGCAATCTTGAAAATAATGGTGCTGCAGGCTGAAATACTCCAGAGACATATATTGCACTTGGCTTATTACATATTGCACACAGATCGTCAATTAAAATATTTACTAGAAAAAAACTCAGAATTGACTCTACAGGATTCTGATTGAAAATCCAAAATGTAACTGACAGCATGAACCACAGTGCCCCTCAAAACTACATCCAAAATCTTAAGTTACCCATAGTTGTTTTCTGGACATTTTACTACC
Source organism: Callaeas wilsoni (assembly GCA_013398955.1). Taxonomy (NCBI): domain Eukaryota; kingdom Metazoa; phylum Chordata; class Aves; order Passeriformes; family Callaeidae; genus Callaeas; species Callaeas wilsoni. The sequence goes on along the minus strand of VWPU01001833.1, from coordinate 6,131 downwards.
ATGCGCGCCTTGTTAGAATGTGTGGAACTAAGTCAATGCTTTAAATGTCTACAAAGTAAATTTCACAAATGAGCAGTTCCATAAAAAACAGAAAGAGGTGTTTTGCATGCCTTTTTTTTGCTCAAAAAATTAAATTCCTGAAGAGCATACCAACACGGTTCACTATTTAACTTTAAAAATGCCTACCTTTACTGGTGAAATATGAGAATGGGAAACAAATCCATGGACATTCTCAATTTGGGACAGATTCTTCTCCGATACATGAACCAGCTCTGGACCCGTCACCTCATTGGCAATGTGTGGAGAGCTATGCTCCTGTGGGGGTGTATCTTCATCCTGGTAGCGGTATTTCTGAAAAAAAAAATATACTAAAAGATCAGGCCACCACAGAAATGAGGAAAGATTATCCAGAAAACCTAAGTCAGACAGAAATAGTTATTCTTCTGACCTTGCTGACTTCAAGACAATAAAATCTATAAATAAAAATTTTAATTAGCATTTTTAGTTTAAAGACTGCTCCTACCCAAAAATGTTCCAGTCCTTTTAGTCCCACCTGGGGACTTCACTCTATTTACTATAATTACTATAAAGTTACCTAAACCCCAGCAGAGTTTACTGTGTCCGTAAAAAACATCCCAACATTTTCTAAGCACATTCACTTTCACACACTACTACTATACTCCCAAGTACATATACAGTTATTAAGAGTTTATAGGGAAAGCATGTCATGTTATTAAAGGTACAGAAAAACCTTCTAAACACATACTCATTTTAATCTTGGGAAAAGTTTTTCCAGTTATTGAAGTATATTTAGGATAGAAGGTATTTCCTTAGGGTTTCTTTTAAACAGAATTCTAGGATCTACATACTACAGCTTAAGTTGAAAATAAGACATTTTCCTGTTAAGTCTTTTATACACCATAATCCAGTAGGTGACTGCAAGTAACCCGTTTGTCTGTAAGCACAGGAACGCTACACCAAGGCAGTATCTGACAAACAGTGCATAACTTCTAACCCTCTCAAGAGTTACATGCAATTTCTATTTCAGGTTACCACAAAGATCCATTCCCTTCATCAAAAACTCCTATAATATTACAAAGTTAAGATCTACAGGATAAACTACAAAGAAACTGCTTGAAATGATCTATCAGTTACCAGCTCCTGTAATGCTTAACTCATTCCTAACCCAATTGTAAAGTAGAAGCAATTCAGGTGTATTTTCTCTAAAAATACTAATTAGCAGAGAAGCCTAAGACCCACTTCTTCCAGCAGAAGAAATAACTCCAAAGAGGAAAGCAAGAGCATTAAGACTTCTGTTACCGCAAGAACCCAACTCCAAATATTTCCACACCTTCTCCTCAGCTGGATGTACCAAAGGAGAGGTGGTGAAGTCTGAGGGTTGTGAAAAATTGCAGCAGTTACTCAAAAAGCCCTAATTTTTTAAATTTTTAGCAGAGAGGTTTCATGAGATAATCAACTTTATAGCTCACTACTACCAGAAGATAGAAGTTCTTTTTTTTTCGTTTCCCTGCAGCAGTGAGATGCCGGATTGCTCAGCCTCAGACCGCTGCCATTCATCTTTTTTCTGAGATTGACTTGTTTTTCACTAATCAAAATAAAACCCTGAAAGGAGTTGACATTAGCTCTCCAGAGCAGCCATATTAAACACTGGAAACAGAGAAGAATTATAATTTAAACAAAGTGTTGGCCAAAAATACAAGGGTATGTTACCAGAGTATAAATTAGACCACACTGGCAATTAGAGAAAATAAATATTGGCACTTCAAGAAGTAGGGAAACTGTCTTGCAGCATCAGAGAATGCAGGAATTCCACGTGCTTAAAGCCGCCTGCTCCACTTATGAAGGCTGTATTTGGCTGTACTTGTGATCCAAAATATCCCTAGCAGACCTTAAGCTTTGACTTCAATATGATATACAGGAAAATTATTTGAAAGTGGATTTAGTTTCCAGATCATCTCGGGTCCTGTAGAAAGCTAGAAGTGGATCATTCCAGTTTTACTGCGGGGGCCAGGCACACACAATATCCACACAAAAAAACCCCTGAACAAACTAATTAGTCAAATAGTCACAGGTCAATCAAAACTAATTTCCTTTACAGAACAGTTAATACCTTTAGACAAAGCACAGAATTACCTTGGGTTTTTTTTCTGAAACCAGACATATTTATTAGAAACAGATACTTGAACATGACTAAATGCAAACAGGCTCTAGATTTCACTAATAGATATATATGTTTACATTATAGAGTGTACCAGTGCTTATAATATAATAGTGTATATGAAGTTTTAATAGATCAGTATGTCATTATTTTGATTAAAAATGAAAAAATGTTGTGGTAAAGAATTCCCCTATAAAAGGCAGTGAGGGCCTACAATTTTCTCAAAAAAAAAATTTAAAAGTGAACTGCTAATTAGATTTTGATGCAATATTTAAGACTGTCTTTACTATTTGACATGAAGTTGTTTAAGAAAAGACTTAGTGCCACGGTGTGGTCGACAAGCTGGTATTAGGTCATAGGTTGGACTTGAGGATCTCAAAGGTCTTTTCCAACCTCGCTGATTCTGTGATTCTGTGAAGTGTATGAAAACAATGTTCATGTTACCACCTGTTCTGAAGGTACCACAGCCCTTCAGAGAAACTACTTTTGAGCAAAGTGCTTTAAGTAAAGCAGACCACTGTACCTTGTAACAGCTAATTCTCCATGGAAGAGTTTCTACTGCTTTACTCCAGAGCACCATCCCCGAAATACCGCGCCTCTTGTCTGAGGCAGCGTGTTCAAGTCAGCCGCTGGTCAAACAGCCACCACTCACCACGGTCCCTTCCCTTCCTCTCCCAGGAGCTGCCAGCCCCCGAATAAGAACTCAATCAGCTGTTCCAGTCACGCCAAGTTAATTGTGCTGCTGCAGCCAAAGCCCTGTGCAAGCTCCCCTCCATAGGGGTCTAAAGACACGATTTCACAGTACAGCCCAGCTCACTCCGAGGGCAGCCGGGGTCTGAACAAGCAGAACCCATTCACTTGCTCTTGGTCAAGCTGTACATCTTCATCTCCCGGCCCCTTGCTGGGAGCACACAGCTGACTTCAGACAGCGAGCAAGCTCAGCAAGCTAATCCAGCAGAATGTTTTTTCTCCTCTTCCAGGAATAACAAATTTTCTGTAGTTCCCTGAAGTGGCTCATGACAAGCTGACAGCAATGCTGGCATAACAGGGAGAACAGCAGGTAAAGAGTAGGGCCAATCCATCTCCAGTGGCTAGGAGCAGGTCATTACTCTGCTTACTAGCAAGAGAACGCAATCCTGTACCCAAATCCAGGCTCCAAGGAGACCCTAATTTACAAGAGCCAGCTGAGCAACAGACACATCTAAGGAAAGAAAAAGGTATGGCAAAGCAGCCCTGAACTTGCAGACAGTCTCAGCTGCACACCTCCCAGCACTCAATTAGGTAGTGGCCAAGTAATTTAACTCCTTTTTAAGAAACTTTATGGACTACTTTACAATTTATAACCATAATTTTAAGTCCAAAGCAACCAAGTGCTAAACATTTAACACATACTTCTGACAGAGACACTACCCCAAAGATTCTGTTGCATAATACAGGTGTGTCAAAATTAATTTAAAACATTTCTCTTCTGATGTAATGTAATTAACAGGATATCTTCAGGCTAAATTATACCTTCAATAAGTTTTGAAATGTCACCAAATTCTATGGTCACTGGTGTAAACTACTGAAAAATCCATTTACTTTAATAAACCAGTGCTAGTTTGCATAAGATGAGAAAATGAACCCAATCCACCATAGTGAAATCATTTTTCAGGCCCACAACATCCTTGCTTCAAGTCTCAGGCCAAGAAAAGTTAGACAAGAATGAACAAAGTATCTGCAACAATATGCAGGACAAACAAGGATTTTCTGGACATTTTATAGCACCATCTTTCAGATCAGAGATCACCTGTTCACAGGAAAAGCACAGAAAAGTTTTAGGAAACTCATTCTAAGAGTTCACTTTAGTCTTCCTAATCTCTTATCTGTATTTTAAAAAGAAGATATTTCAATTACTCTTCCCTTTTCCAGACCAGCCCTCCCCACCCACCAGCCACACTCTGCCATGTTACCACTCACTTCCAACAACAAAAGCAACAAATCCCGGGAAAGCACGGCCTGACTTACAAACTGTCCCTGGGTTAAGGTTTCATTTTCACTGTACAGGTCCAACCATGGTTAAAAAGAAGTTAAGAATAAAAGAAGAATAAGTAAATCTAATAATTTGAATTTGATAAATATACAGAAGCTCTCAGGGTCAGACTCTTTCTGAGGGTGTATATATATATATAAAAACAGGCAGTGTGATAAAACCAAGTAGTTTTAGATCATTTGCACACAGTTCCCCAAGTTGAAATACTTGTTCTTTTTTAGTAATTTCTCCATTTTGCCAATGAAACTAAATCTGAAAGGACCCTTCCAAAGATCATTCCAGCAGCTGAGGTTATTGTGAAGCACTGTTTGACATGCAGCATCTTCACTCCTGCATAAAATGACCTGGATGCAATGTTAAAAACAAACGGGTAAAGAAGACTAAATACCTACAGCTCTCACATCTCCCCAGCTTTCACAACTCTGTCATCCAGATCCCTTCAGCAGAAAATAACTTCCAACAACTCTAACAACAAAAGTAACAATACAGAAAATTTTGCATACTTTGCTAAAACAAAACTAATCAAAAATTAAAAATATATTAAAGATACTAATGCATTTTGTACAAGTCTTTCCTGTAGTCTAGTGCTAAACTAGAAACTAGTGCTTAGGAAAATAATAATGCCTTCTTCACAAAGGAAAAAAAAGGACACAAAACTAAAGCTATGCTTCACTATTGCAGAACTGAAATCAACTCAAAAACTTCTTGTTTGTAAAAAACAAGAAGTTTATGAAAGCCAAATAAAATCTCTTTGCAGGTAAACAGCAATTCATACCGATAAGTTAAAAGGCTGTGAATAACAAAAAGCTTAAGTAATGTAAGAAAAGATGATAGTGTTTGTGTCTTTTTAGAATTTCTTCATTGATCATGGAACAGGGCATTCAGTATTATTTTCATCTTAGGCTTCAACATATGATAAACTGAATGATTTGAAATATTGGAAGAGGGTTTTTGATCTTTGGGTTTGCTTTTTCAAGCACAAGTTCAGTACTCTGAGTAACTAATTACTTCATTCTCAAATAAAAGCACTAAGTTTTCTCTAATAACTAGAGCTATGACAAAGGCATTTCACTCTTCTTGGACAGTTTCAGTTTGACATTGTATCTTGAATATAACTGCTTATAACATGGTTATTTAGGTCACAGTGTTCCATCATATGTCAAAATGCACAGCTACTGTTAAACTTATTTATGTAATGCTTCATGTCATGGACATCTACAAACAATAAAAGAATTGAAGATAAGTATATACATTTACAAAAACTCCAGAAATATTTGTAATCAAGTTCACCTGTTCCAGAAGGCCAAGGAAAAGAGAATAGAGAAGGAACACTCAGATTGTGAATGTTCTTTTGATGTGGTCAAAAAAAAAAGAAAAATTGAAAACACTATCTTATGTGATTACTTGTGTGAGATTGTTTCTTTAGGTGAAGGACTGGTCCAGGTAACCCTGTATTACTGTTTCACATTGTCATTTAAATATTTACTCAGTATTCAAAGGCTGCATCTTCTCAGAGGACAAGAGAATTTTAATTTTAGTACTATCCAGCCCTACAATTTTCACTCAAAAATTGACAAGTGCCTGGTGCAAAATCTCTCTGGACTGCCAGCAGGTCACTGTTTAAACAGAAATCCTTCAGCTCGTTTGGGATGCAGGCAGTAGAGAGGTACAATGTAGGTAGGTGCAGGTAGCGCAGAGCACCCACTCGGGGTTAACAGCAACCCACGTTTACTCGCGGGTAACTCGAGCCTGTGCACAAACAGCCCAAGACATGCTAAAGACGGCCCCGCCGGGCGAGGCGCGCTCGGGAGGCTGTGGCTGCCGTGCCCGGTGCCCGATGCCCGGTGCGCAGCCCAAGGGCGCCGCGGAGGCGAACGGGGCACGGGAACTGCGCCGGCAGCGCCCCCCGGCGGCCGCCCC
>VWPU01001832.1:0-39124 GCA_013398955.1 Callaeas wilsoni | reverse complement strand
CGCGGCGGGGCGGGGCGGGAGGCTGGAAGGGGCCGATCCCGCCGGGTTTCCGGGAGTCGGGCGGCATGGAGCCATCGCCGGCGGGGGCGGAGGAGGGGAGCGGCCGCTTCCGCGCCAGCGGTACGGATGGGGTTGCCTTCCTCCATCCCTCCCTTCAGACCCCCGGCGGAGCCCAGTACGACCCCGGGAAGCGGGAGCTGCGGGGACCCTCCCTGCGCAGAGCAGCAGGGCTCCCGGTCTGGGACAGGGAGAAGGGGTGAAGCTGAGGGAGCGCATAAAGCGGCGTGCAGACCGTCTTGCCCCTTGAGAGAACGTGGGCGGTGGGGTGCGTGTACCCCCTTTGCGGAGGGTCTGCACCTGACGCTCCGCTGCTCTGCTTTCCCGCAGAGCACCAGCACGCTCGGTACAACCCGCTGCGGGACGACTGGGTGCTGGTATCCGCCCACCGGGTGAAGCGCCCTTGGCAGGGTCAGCTGGAGAAGCCGCCCCCCGAGGATGTGCCCCGCTGGGACCCCAAGAACCCGCTCTGCCCCGGGGCCACCCGGGCCAACGGCGAGGTACCACCAGGGACACAGGGACCCGGGCTCCCCCTGCCACCCCCGCTTGCCCTCATCCCATGTCTCACCCCGGCAGGTGAACCCCCAGTACGAGGGTACTTTCGTCTTCCCAAATGACTTCCCTGCATTGCAGCCTGATGCTCCAGAGCCTGGTAACTTTGGGGAGCAGAGCAAGCTGCTGGCACCCTCAGACTTGGGTCCTGGGACTGCTGCAGGGTGGCCTGGAGAGGCTTGGGTTCTGCCTTAGCATCTTCTCCCTGCCCACTCTCTGTCCTTCCCCAGATGCCAGCGATCACCCCTTGTTTCAAGCTGCCCCAGCCCGGGGTGTGTGGTAAGTACCTACATGGCTCCAGCAGGTTTGGGACACAATTTGTCGAGAACTTATGGAGTGATGCTGGGCCTGCTTCCCTCATGCAGTGCCTTTCTGTACACGCCTGCTCAATTTTGGGGTCATTCTGGGGGTTTTATCCCTGTCTCTTGCCCCCCTGCACCCAGCAAAGCCGTGAGGGTCTCCAGAGACACCCGTAGTCACAGCTGTGCGTGTTTCCTCCACAGCAAGGTGATGTGCTTCCACCCCTGGTCAGACCTGACGCTGCCCCTTATGTCCGTGCCAGAGATCCGGGCTGTCATCGATGCGTGGGCAGAGCTGGCGACTGAGCTGGGTGCTTCCTACCCCTGGGTGCAGGTGTGGGGCTGGTGGGGACTCTTTTGTGGGTGACGGTGGGAGGCCAGCGCTGGGTACTCTTGGCAGTATTGGGTTGGGAGCACCTTAGTTGCGTGTGAATGTCCTGTCCCTCCTTTGTGCCCTGCAGAGCCTTTCCACGTGGGTCTGAGGCTCTCTTCTCCTGTGGGTTGCTTCCCTGCTGTGCTGGGGACACGACAGCAGCCTGCAGTGGGGGCCCTGTGCCTGGGACCTGCTGGCTGCACCTCTTCCTCCTCTCATAGATCTTCGAGAACAAGGGAGCGATGATGGGCTGCTCCAACCCACACCCGCACTGCCAGGTGAGGCTGTCCCACCTGTCACCTGGCTAAACTACAAGTCCCTGTGCCGAGCCTCCAACAAACCCCGAGGACAGATGTGAATGGCAATCCCCCTACCCTGGTCCCGAAACTTTTTACAGTGAGGATACCCCTTGTCTGTCCTGTCACCTCCCTTCCTGGGGACTGTCCCTTGTGGCTGCTACATGCCAGACTCTCCACCTGGTGGCAGCAGGGACCTGCGGATGACGAGGGGTACCCCTGCAAATGAGGGGTATCAGCACCTCAGTCCTGGGTCTCAATGTCCCTCCCAGGTGTGGGCCAGCAGCTTCCTCCCAAGCGAGGCGCGCCTGGAGGACCGGACACAGCGCCAGCACCTGAGCCAGCACAGCGTGCCCATGCTGCTGGAGTACGCGGAGCAGGAGGCTCGCCGAAAGGTGAAGGCATGGATGTTGTCCATATCCCCTCCCTGGGAGCTGGTTGTGTGCCGGGGTGGGCTTCCCAGCCTCCAGGAGCTGGGCCCTGGGAGTGCCCTGGAGTGCCCTGGGGCGCTGGGACTGTGTATGTCCCCATCAAGCGCCATGTGTAACAACCCTCCGCAGCGCTACAGGCTGGGGACAGAGTGGCTGGACAGCTCCCAGGCAGAAAGAGACCTGGGGGTGCTGGTTGACAGCTGACTGAACATGAGCCAGCAGTGTGCCCAGGTGGCCAAGAAGGCCAATGGCATCCAGTGTGCCCAGTGTGGCGAGCAGGACAAGGGAAGTCATTCTTCCCCTGTACCTGGCACTGATGAGGCCGCACCTTAAATACTGTGTCCAGTTCTGGGCCCCTCAGTTTTGGAAGGATGTTGAGATGCTCAAACGTGTTCAGAGGAGGGCAGCAAAGCTAGGGACGGGTCTGGAACACAAGCCCTATGAAGAACGGCTGAGGGACCTGAGGGTGTTTAGCCCAGAAAAAGGTAAGCTCAGGGGAGGCCTTATCATTCTCTACAGCTACCTGAAAGGAAGTTGTAGTCAGTGGGACCTGGTTTCTTCTCCCAGGAAACCAGTAACAGGACAAGATGACACAGTCTTAAGCTGTGCCAGGGGAAGCTTAGGCTAGATATTGGGAAAAAATTCTTCACTGAAAGAGTAATTGGGTATTGGAATGGGCTGCCCAGGGAGGTGGTGGAGTCAGAAGGACTGGATGTGGCACTCAGTGCCATGGTTCAGTTGATAAGGTGGTGTTAGGTCATAGGTTGGACTTGATGATCTCAAAGGTCTTTTCCAACCTAGCTGATTCTGTGATTCTGTGCCTTGCAGGAACGGCTGGTGGTGGAGAATGCCGACTGGCTGGTTGTGGTGCCATACTGGGCTACCTGGCCCTACCAGACCTTGCTACTGCCCCGCCGCCACGTCTGCCGCCTCCAGGACCTCAGTGACAGTGAGAGGGACAGTGAGTGGCTCTGAGCCTTGTTGTACCCCATCCCATGTCCTGTGGGCTTGACCTTTGTTAGGAGGCAGTCATGCTGGTGCTGTAGGGCTTATGTCCTTGGGGTGGGGGCTGCCAAGCTTAGCTGAGGAGGGGAGTGGCACCTCTGTTTTGTTAGGATAAGAGCTAGTTTTTTGGGCACAGCCAGCACTGCTGGTGGGACTCTTGTCCTTTTGGAGTGATGAAGCACATGGTGCTCCCTGCTTTGGTGGGGGGTTTCTCCTGCTGCATTGCTTGGGCTCCCTGCATGAGTGGGGAGGGGTGAGAATTACCCTCCTGCCTGTCACTGATGTCCACCCAGGGAGAGGTGCTGCGGGTGACCCCACTGCACACCTGGCAAGTTGCTGGCCAGCTCAGAGTGTGAATCACTGTCACTTTTCTGCAGGCCTGGCCTCCATCATGCAGAGGCTGCTCATCAAGTACGACAACCTCTTTGAAGTCTCCTTCCCCTACTCCATGGGCTGGCATGGTGAGTGGCATGGCTCCGTAATCCTCTCATCCACATCCCTGTCCCCTCCCTGCAGCTCATGCGGTGCCTCTACCCTCGGCAGGAGCCCCCACAGGCCCCTACTTGGAGGAGGACTGCAGGCACTGGCAGCTCCATGCCCACTACTACCCCCCACTACTGCGCTCCGCCACCGTCCGCAAGTTCATGGTGGGATATGAGATGCTGGCACAGGCGCAGAGGGACCTCACCCCGGAGCAGGTAAGCGCAGCTCAGGGAGCCAGGGGGTTGTGTGCCAGGGCTGTCCCTGGGGCCAGCCCCTGGCTGTCCCTTGTGCTGTGCCCTGTAGGCAGCCGAGCGCCTGAGGAGCCTCCCCGAGGTGCACTACAAGAAGAGGGCCGAGGAGGTGTGATGGGGAGCAGCAGAGCATCCAGTCCTTGGATGTGAGTATGGGGGGAATCTTATTGCTCTCCACCACTACCGGAAAGGAGGTCATAGCCAGGTGGGGGTTGGTGTTTTCTCCCAGATAACTAATGATAGGGCTAGAGGGAGCAGCCTCAAGTTGTGCTAGGGCAGATTTAGGTAGGGTGTTGGGGAATATTTCTTCACCAAAAGGGTGGTCAGGCATTGGAACAGGCTGCTCAGGAAAGTGGTGGAATCACTATGCCTGGAAGTATTCAAAAAATGTATAAATGTGGCACTTAGGGAGATGGGCTGGACAGTTTAGTGCTGTGCTAACAGTAGAGGTTTAAGATTGTAAAATTCGGTGTGCTCAGTAGGGCCAGGAGTCAGCTGGGAGTGGTGAGAACTGAGGTCTGGGAATTCATGTCAGTTGTGAGCCCTCTGAGCTCCCAGATTCTCCTGAACCTTGTCATGGCTTGGATGGTTTTTGGGACTGGTTTTGCCTGTTCGGGGGCTCAGGGCCTAATCACGTGGCATCCTCGTGTAGGTGGTGTTGTTCCTTGTCTCTTTCACCATCCCAGGCTCTGTCTTCTTCCCCTGTGGCGTGCTTCTACCACCACTGAAGGGCTTACCCTCCTTAACAGTCCAGTCTCACTGGTGGGACTGGGAGTTCTTCTGCCCTGTGGAGGTGCAAAAACCTCCTGGACAATAAAACCTGGAAGCAAAGTGCCTCTATCTGTGCTCTTGTGGCTCTCAGCCGTAGGCGGGAGGTTTGGGGTTTCTGGTGAAGACCCCCAGCTGCTGTTGGGGGGTAACACAGGGCTCAGGAGTGTGCCGGCAGCAATACCTGTTGCTCCTGTCCCAGCCTCTGCGCTGCCTCCTCTTCCTCCCTGGGGGGAGCTCTGAGTCTGTCTCTGAGTGATGCAGGCTTGTGGAGGACTGGGAGACGGAGGGGGAATGGATGCAGCCCAAGGCTTAGCTAGCTCCTGGGAGAGGGCTGAGCCCTGGCAAGCTTGCTCTATGGAGGCTGCTGGCTGAGATGCTCAGCCCTGGAGCTGTTCCTCTTCATCCTCTGTGGCTGGGACTGTTGGGCTGCAGCCCTCGTGCTGCCTGCTGCAGGTACAGGGGCTGCTGGAGGCAGCCAGGGGCTGGTTCATCACTCACCTGGAGGCTGCCAGGGAGTCCAACTCTCTTCCTGGTGCTGCTGCCCCCTTCCCTGTGCCCACCCATAGTGTGGGAGAGTGGCAGCCTGGGCCCTGGGCTGAGCTGGGGGATGTTCTGTTCCGCTCTGTCTGTGCTCTCCTCCCTTTCCCTCCAGGAGAGCCCTGCGAGTGTGCAGGGATAGGTGATGGACAGTGATGCCACCACAGCTGATGTGGGGGGATGCCAAGCACTATCTACCCTCACATCTTCATGAATATTTTTTATTTGTCACTAATGAGCCATTCTCACAACCCTCTAATGAGACCCCTCTCCTTGTCAAGTCTGTGAGTGAGCTCCTGGGGGCTAGAAATACCTTACAAGGAAAGAAATGCTCTCCTCCTACCTCCAAGATGACAGTTCGCGAGGAGGGCTGTGTTTCCTACGCCCCATGCATGTGTTGCTCCCCCATCCCTGTTCATGGGGCTGGGACAGATGGAAAGGCCTCCTGGCCTGTGTGATGCTCAGAGCCACTGGCTGTGATGCTGGAAGCCCCCCTACATGCTGGTCCTGTCCTTCTGCCTGATTGCCTCCTCCCAGAGCCCACAAACTGCCCCTCACCTGACCTCAGCGCTCCCCAGGTGCTCCGGGGCTATGGGGAAGAGCTGGTGCCTGACTCTTGAGCCGTCATTGTACACAGCACCCCTCACCAGGGCATCGGGGCTGCCCAGCTGGGAATCTGGCCTCTTGCAAACTGATTTCTCCCCTCCTCGGACAAAGCAAAGTCCATTTGGTCTCCGCCACCATCGCGATCTCAACCCTTTCCACTGCACCAAGTGCCTCCGCTCCAACTTAGCAACTTCCCCGCTTATTCTCCAGGGTCCTGGGAAAGTGGCAACAAATTGACTTTAAGTGTGGCAATCCAGCTCAGGGTAATTAGCCGCTGAACCGGTTGTAACGAAGCTAGTCATCTCCCTGCACGCGCAGTTAGCTCTGATTTAATGGCCCGGCGGCTCCCAGCCCGGGCTGCCGCGCCTCGGCCCGCGGCCGTAAATGAAACTCGCAGTTAAGTCAAGCGGTATTAAACTTTACAGTCGCCGCCTTTAAAAACAGGACTCTCTCCAATAAATCAGGGCAAGTGGGATTGTAAATATCGAGGCAGGATCCATATTGCTTAATTAAACAGGACCTAATGAACAGCCTGTTTGTTGTGTTGTGATTTAGGATGGAGGCTGGGGAGGCAGTGCGTGCTGAGGAGTGCTGGTGCCCGTGCCAGGGTGCCCTCTGCTGCAGGTACCAGCTGCTCAAGTTTATCTGCTGCTAAGAAAAATCTCAGAGATGGCCTGAGAATTAGTTTGGTATTTTTAATTAAAACAAAATCCCCCCCCGAAATCTGAAACAGGGTGAAAGCAACAGTTAGAGGAGGAGGAGGAGGAGGTGATACAGCCAGGTGTGACAGCTTGACCCTGGTTGTGCTGAACTCCTCACTTCCTCACAACAGATCCAACCTCTTCTTTCCCTCATATTTCAAACTTGTGCACGGGTGTGTGAAAGGCTGAGAGGGAGCAGTGAGCCTCCCATGGCTCAGGGAGGCATCAGGTTGGTGCAAATGGAGCTGCTGGGGATGGAAAGGCTTTGCAATTCATAGGAACCATCACTGGTGTGCTGTAAAGCCCAAAGCCTTTTATATTTTGGTAGTTGCAGTCCCGTTGTAATTAAGAAGTGATTTATTGAAAGGAAATTTAAAAAGTCCAGCTGGTGAGGGATGAGGGAGTGGAGGGTCTGCCGGGTACCCAGCTGTTGAGCATCAAAGGGGAACTGAGGCCCATTGAGGTTCCCCATGAGGGTGTTCCTCGATGCTGTTTCATTTCTGCAGGGGAGCTGTCAGAAATCCTAGGAAAAGTGTCTCTGTGACTGGGTTATCCTTGTCCTGAGTCATCATCTCCCAGCATGAGGGCAGATACATCCTCTGCAATCGTTGCCCTGAGCTCTCTGGAAGAATGAACGGGGCAGGTGGCCGGGAGAGTGAGAGGAGCTCCAGCATGGAATTAATGAATTAAAATCCACCATAGAGGTGTTTGCACTCTCTGTGGTGCATTAATGGGTCTGTGAGGGATTAGGAAAGGGACAGAGTGCTGCTGTGCCGGGCTGGCACAAGCTGTGGCCTGCAAGGAGCAAGGGATACACCAGTGGCGGATCCAGAGATGTAGAGATGCTTGAGGGGGTGTGGCCAGGAATTTATTTTCATTTCCATCCCATTTTCTGATGCCACTGAAAGAAATGGGTCAATCTGCCAAGGGATGTGTCTTCCCCAAAGCTCCTGGGGCTTTGTCTTTACTGGAACGAGCCAATGTCCTTGCCCGGGGTTGTAGCAGTGGCTGCATCCATCATCATGCCTGCCCTGCATGTTTGGGAGACCCAGAGCACCCCCAGCTCTGGCACTGACTCCTTCTGTGGCCATGAGTGAGCCCTGGGATGCCAGTCTGGGAGGCTGACCTGGTGGACAGAGAGCATTTGGCACGAGCACTTCATGGTAGAGGGCAACTGCTGGAGGCACATTCATCACCTTTGGTTGCGTGTCCGTGTCCTTGGCACCTGCCAAAGGCTGTGGAGCTGCAGACCCCAAGTCCCCAGTCCTGCCCACCCCTCTTCCCCCTGCGTTCCAGTGCATGTGAGACAGTAAAATATTGAGCAAAGGAAGTTAATCTGTGACCAGTGTGTTTTAATCAGAAAGGAAAGTTACGAGCTGAGGCCTGCTGGCTCCTGCCATGCTGCAGTTTTACTGTCCTTCCTGATACTAGGTTAATGGCTGTCATTTCATTCCAGTTTTTACTATTGGATTTGCCCTTATTGTTGAGTTTCTCCTTGTCTGCTGCTGCCTGTGACTGAGTAGGGGTTTTGGCAATGGAATAAGGAAGAAATTAGTAAATTTTTAGGGAGGAAGAGAGGAAGGATGAAAGGAGGAATGGAGGAAAGGAGAGAGAAAGGAAGGAGAGGAGGGTGGGAAACAGGGAGGGAGAGAAGGCTAATTCTGTCCCATTTCTATTTAAAAGACATCATCAGGCACTTACCATGAAAACAATTAATAATTTTAAGCAGATGCTAAACACTCTGATGCCCTGAAGCAGGCAGGCTCCATGCAGTGGGGAGATTTCGTGTGCCAGGAGAATGCAAATCAAAACCCAGATCCCTTTTAGATCGTGTTTTAGCTGGCCATGCAAGAGCAGCTGGGGCAGCAAACAGCACTCAGTTTGTCCTGGGTGTCCTGGGGCCATGAGGTGCATCTTCCCTGGATTTGGCAGCTTCCTTGACAGGGACTTTCCAAAGGGTTCAGACTAGCAGGAAACAATTTTGGAGGTGTCTTGCCCATGTTTCAGACAGCTGGTGTGTTTTCCTCTGCTGATGGTCACTGAGTCCTTCCTGCAAGGCATTTTCAGAGCCGTTGGGGGACCATGAGTTGTGGGATGGCTGCTGGTCCCAGGTGGACACAATGGGATGCGTGGATTCTGCCTAGTAAGCTCTGCATGGACTTTAGGATGGCAGTCCCAAAGGTGGAATTTAGTTGGTTATTCATCTGATAATGCAGTTAGTTAAATACTGTCACATGACAACATCCATGTGGTCAGTAAGCACCGGCCCCCCAAATTTCCTGCATGCCTGGTGTTGGGGAGGTACCTTGGGGCTTCGACTCTTGGCAGTGGGGACCTGTCATTGCATGTGATTTGAGCCTTTCCCATCCTGGGACCCCATCCCAGAGTCAGTGGCCTCTGTTAGAGCAAGAGAAAGAATAGGAGCATCCAGATTCCAGCTGGATTCAACCCAAACAAAACTGTCTGGGGAGGGAGGGGAGCAGGTGTGGGTGGAAGAGCAGGGGACTGGTCTGGGATAGGGGCAGCCAAAAGGAAGGTAATCTTTGACTGCAAAAGGGAGGAGTTACTCACCAGCAGTGGAGATGCTGGGAGAAGGCTGGAGCCCTTGCAGCACCCAGGATCTGTCATGGCTGAGACTGGGCACCCTGGCTGTGCCTGGCACACCCCTGCTACTGGAGCCAGCTGTGAAAGCTCACGAACATCTGTGCCTGCCCTGTGGGGAGGAATCCCCCTTCATCCTGATGTTCCAGAGAAGAAATCTCTACATATTTGCTAATTATCATGAGTGATGCTGAGAAGTCTGCTGCAAAGCCCCAGGAGCAGCGAGACATTGCAATGCCAGGATGGATCTGAGGTAGAAAATCATCCCCTGGGGTGTGCCTGGGCATGAGGTGACTCCTGCCAGAAGCAGAGCCCTTGGGAGAGAGGAGGAAATGGAGAGATACTAATTAGATGCTAATAAGCAAGTAATTAGTAGGTCTCCAGCCTCTTTGGTGCCCCTGGGGCTCCCTTGCCCAGCTCCAAGTCAAAACACCTGCTTCAGTGTGTGTAAGGTGGTTTGAGCCCCACAGGATATGGCTGGAGCAGGGATGAGCCAGCTGCTATTCCCCACGCACAGTGACGGGCTCGACCACAACAAAATGTCCTCATAAATTGCCCTCATGAAACAAAACTTGACAAATAAAAGCCAAAAGTCCATTTGCAGCCTGTTTGCTTTTAGTGTTTAATCCCTCGCTTATTTTGCCCGCATTTGTCTCTCCACAGGCAGCTCCTCCACTCCCTCATGGCTTTGTGCTTGGGCGGGGGAGACGGGGCTCCTGGGCTGCCTGTGCTGTCCCCGTGGAAAAGGCACTGCCCCCCTCATACCTCAGTTTCCCCGTGGCTCAAATAGGATCAATTGCACAGAGGCCAGACCCCATCGGCTGACCAGGCAGTGGGAGCCCTCATGACAGCCCTGCAGACACCTCTGGGCTTTTATAGGATCCTTGGGACACCTTGAGTGTGGCACCCTTGCAGTTCCTCTGGCTTAGCTGGCTCTGTCTCATCTGGCACAGGTCTTGAAGATATGATGAAAAAGGTTTTTCAGCCCTGGGACTGGCTGTTGCCCCAAAACAATGCTGTGCAACAAACCCCTGGGTCAGCGCACCCAAACTGCTGGCTTAATGTTTAATTCACACAATAAAAAAAATCTAGCTTTAATTTAATTTTAAAAATCAAATATTTAATTCTCACACAGGCAAGAAACAGAGTGAGAGCGAAGCCAGGATGGGTCCCCAGGATGCCAGCTTGCTTTTTAACCCTTCCCATTCTACTTTCAAATTCCTCTTGGGATCAGAGATGCTCAAAAAGCATCTGTCTGGTTCCAGCTGCTTCCAATGTGCTTCAGTAACAGCAGGACCCTGCTCCATCACAGCCCGTCAGGTCACCTCAGAAGTAGCAGATCCATTGGCACAGGAGAAAAGGAATGACCCCCAGCCTCTGCTGGGGTCTAAAATTCCCTCCGCCCTGGAAAGGACTAGCCGACACATCAGGAACTTGGAATGATTATGATAAAACCTGTGGGACACCAAGGGCATCACTATGATTTGTGCTGTCTAAATGTTAATCAGAATAATAATGCCTATTGAGACAGCTGTTTTAAAAGGCTGTGATGTCGGAGTAAAAATTCCAATAAAACTCTATTAGCCCTTCCTCGTTACACTAATGGTGCCTGCTGCTAAAAGCCCCCTGCTATAGACACCCGTATTAATGGGCTTATTACAGGAAATAAAATCTGAGGCTGAACATTACAGTGAAGCCTGATTAATTCAGCAAGGTAATCTTTTTTTCTTCCCCCTCCTCTCTGCCTGTTCCTTTTCTCCCCCTCTTTATTTAATGAATGTACTTCTTGAACTGCCAACTTTTGAGCTTTTCATGGAGTTTGGGGATGATTTTATACTGATCTCGTTCACAAAGAGATGAATCTTTGCGCCAACTCCTGGTGCAAATGCGGGGGAAGGCTTCTCAGATATCTCCATCAAACCAGGGAAGAGGAAAAGCAGCCAGGCTAGGAGTGAAGAGGTTAGAGAGGGGGGAACAATGGATATCCCAGGGATATCCACCTGGAGTGGTGGCTTGTGGGCCAGAACCGCCCATTGCTTGTCACCAGGCAGGTGCATGTGACATTGGCCAAGCTGAAGGTTCTGAGGGCAAGCAGCATCTGCCCCTAGCTGCTTCTTCTCATCCTTTCTTGTCCTGATTTATGTTCTTTTGCTGTCACCTCTGTCCCTGCAGGAAGGTTTTCCTGGGTCTCAGGTTTGCAGGTGCCATCCCAAACCCAGTGTGCTATCACCCGGCGAGGCTGGCACCCTGGGCTCATGCTGAGAGGCAGAAACACTCTGACAGACACACCGCTATTCATTCAGGCTATAAATAACTCCCATAAAAATCCTCTTCTTAGCCTTTTGTGTTCAGCCAAACCCTGCCAATGGGAAAGGAGACGGCATCTATTTTATGGGCGGCTGGAAGCCGGCTTTGCATTTTTCTGGCTCACGTAATCCCACAGGTACCCTCGTTTCTTTTCTTTTTTAACAGACTTTTGATTCACATTCCTCCCAGCCAAGTTTAATTGTGGCTTTGGCTCCTGTTGCCCAGGGAGGGGAAGGGAAGAGGGCAACTCTGCTGGCCTGCGCAAGGACAGGGAGAGAAGGAGGGAGGGAGAGGGGAGAGTGAGAGGAAAGGAGGAAAGTGAGAAGGAAGGAAAGCAGGAAGGAGCAGATGGGCTGTAAAAGAAGGAAGGAAGAGGAAAAGGCGAAGGAAAAAAAGGAAGGAAAGCAGAGCCCAGGTCTGTGCCCATCCTGGGAAGCCCAGAAGGGTATCCAGGTCCCAGACTGAGTAATGACAGCATTTACTGATTTTATAATTAACTGCAGCAAGAAACTCTGAACACTGTGAGCTTTTGGAGTAGTCTGGACATACTGGGTGATGGGCTGTCAAAGTCTGGAATTCCTTGATCTTAATTCCACATAGGTATGTTGCAGTCATACATGGGGGCCAACATGCTACAGGCTGTTAATGATTTAATTAGAATGGAGGGAAGTTGAATTGGAAAGAACTGGAAGGAAGAAGATGGTGGGATTGCACATACCCTGCCAAGCAATCCTCAGGGCTCTGAAGGTGGGGCTGGAGCTGAGGTTTCCCTCTGGGGATCTGTGGCCTCCTTACTCTGGGAAATACGGTGTTCTTGGACTGAGGATGGCTGGAGATTTTTTCCCTACCCAGCCTGTGCCCACCATGCCTGTCAAGGCAAACACCCCGCTAACAGCAGGGGTCTCTTCTGCCCTATACCATAACACAGCCAATGCCCCCTTACTTAGCTGTCTACCCTAAAAAAAGAATGCCTTCAATGTCATTTGTCCCTCAGATCTTGATGGATAGATTCTGGCTGTGATCTCCTCACCACCACACCCTTATCAGTGCTCCCTGGCACTGAAGGTGAGGATTGGCATGGAAAATCCTGTGATGAGGGAGGACACTCTGGGGAGTGGGAAGAGGAGACAAAAGCATAAAGAAGGAAGGAAAAAAAAAAGATGAAGAAATCAATTCAGTTACAATAAAGCCTCTTACTGTATTAACTGCTAATCCACAAATACACAAACACACAGAGGGAGTCCTTGGAATAAAGGCATTTAATTAAGCTATTTGCTTGAAGCTGGCTCTGAAAGGTCTGGCATGATGGAGGAACAGGCACAGTGGGAACCTTGTGGGAGATGATTGCCAGGACCACTGATGACTTTCCCCCTTGGTTCAAGGCCATGGAGCAGTGCTGTCCCCTCCATGGGGACACGGCTCACCTTCCAGCCACATCTGGATCTCTCTGGACTTCCCTTTGCTGGCTGGGGAGAGTATGTCCTGGCCCCCCGTGGATGCTGAGGAGCTGACTTTTCATGATGTTTCCCATCCAGCTGGGGTGTGAACTGTTGGCATCACTTTTGCTCTTTCCTGGTCTCCTTTTCCTTGAAGGGAGGGGGCCGCAGTCAGGGGGGTTATAACTCTTCTCTCCTTTCATTTGATCTGCCAGCGGGCTCAGCAGGGGGAAGACCCTGTCTCGGCAGGCTGCCCATGAGATAAAAGGCAGAGAGGGCCAAGCCAAGACATTTTTTCCACTGTTCCCCCCACCCCTTCGCCCCTTCCTCCATCCCCCTGGTTTTCTTGGCAAAGGACGAAACAGGGAAATGAGGATACTCCTTTCAAAGCCCTTCTTCTTTCAATATTGAACCGGGCCTGGATTCCCTTCTGGATGCCTGATTGCTGGCATTCCCGCTCCCCATGCAGCCTAAACTGTAACAGCTGAGGGCTGGGGATGCTGTCGGGAGACTGCAAGCACGTGTGGGGAGGCTGTAAGGGAAACACCAGCCCCCTGCTTCCCATCCCAGTATTGGGGCTGTGCTGCATCCCACAGACACCCGGCCCCTCGGGGGTCCCTCGGCCCCACCACCAATTTTTGCCTCCGAAGCTCTGCTGCTCTGACATGTCACGAGGTGTGGGGTCTCTGCTCCTGGCAAGCTCATAGATTGTGAGATGTTTGACCGTGTCACCGTGTCCTGCAAAGCCTGTGCTAGCATGGGTCATGGGAACCAGCTCCACTGTCCTGAGATTCTTGTTAAGACTTGGGAATTCTGTTCTGCCCCGAACTGGGATGAAAGCCACCCAAGGGAGCTGGGCAGAATGCAGCCCAACTCCCACTTTCTGCGTTGGACTCAGCAGCGTGTTTCATTTTAACTTTTTCCAGAGATTTTCTTTTGATTTCACCCTTTTCTATTTGATTTTTTTGAAGGAAGATAACGATCTTGCATTTCCAAATGAAATCATTTGGCACCTGGGTGGGGTGAGGGAGAAAAGATTTATTTTTCATTTAAAGCTGTTGAAACAGGATACCTAAAATGTTGCATGTCTTTTTTTTTTTTTTTTTTTTTTTTCCCCCAGAAGGTTTTTGGAAAGAGAAATTTGTTTGAAGTGACCTTTTCTTAGGAAGTGTTTTGATGAACTGGCATTTTCTGGATGAAAAAGCATTTCTGCCGAAAGTGCCTGGCCTTTCCCAAAGGAAACGGAGGAGCAGAGGGGCCATGTGAGCTGCAGAGGGAGAGGGCTTGGTTTTGGGATCTCTCCAGTGGTCTGGGGAGCATACTTGGGGTGGTGTGGCAAATTTGGTGCCAGAACCTGGGGCATACTGACCAAGGTGGTGGGGGCAGCTCTGGTGTGGTGGCTGTCTGGGGCTGCTTGTGAGGGGAGTGCAGTGCTGCAAGGCAGCAAGGAAGGGGAGGTTAGATGGGACAGCCCAGATCTCCAGCACAACACTCCCCAGTTTCTCCTTATCAACACTTTAGCATCTCTCATGCCTTTATCACGCTCTGTGTAACTTCCCAAGGAAGGAGGGCAGCCCACTGGTGAGGCCTTAGTGTAAACCTTTAATTAGCAACCACTTCTATTTATGCTTGAGGGCCTTTGAGGCAGGAGGATTTAGATTTGTGAAGGCAGGGCAGGGATGGAGAGCTGCTGGGTGTGATCCACAGTGCTCTTCCAGGGAGAGTCTCCCATTGTCATGTTCCCCAGACCCAAATCCTGGCAATGCACATTCACTGGGCCTGGAGAAACAGAGTGTGCCTCTGCTCTGGCACGATCCTGCCTTACATCCAGGGTTGCAACAAGCTTTTCAGCTCCTACAGTGCAAGGACTGAGCTGGACATCCCATGGGGCAGCACCCAGATACTCTGCAGAGCTGCTGCCCCCAACCAGGGGCCCACACGGTCAGTGCAGCCCACACCCTCTCCACTCTTAGGAGGGTTACATCTTCCCTCTTGCATCCCATGTGCATGTGAGACGGGTGGGAGCTGGGGATGCCCCAGGAGACACTCTCTTGGAGGTTGTTTCCCCTTCTTTAATCCCATTTGGTTGTCCTCATTTGCTGCTTTCCTGCACATCTCGTGTGGCACGTCGATTCACTATTGCTCTGGTTTATTAATCAGAGTGTCAGGCAGGGGCAGATCAAATGGCTTACAAGAGCCTAAGTACGTTACAGCAACGCTATTATCTCTCTCCACTAAAATTCGTAATCTCCATGAAAAATTAGAGCAAACTGCTCTGACAAGCCCCATTCTCCACATGCCCCACGAGCAGGACCCTAATTATTTTACCTTTCTTTAACTCTTTATTAATCCCATCCTCCACCAGCTGCCTGGTTTTTTGCCTGGGATTCATGCATTAACAAAAGAGATCGGCTTCACACATGCTTTTAAACCCCTGGTGCTCGCAGACTGCCAGTGTGAGACTGCTCTACTTGCATTGAGATACCTGCTAGAGAGGCAGGCAGCTGCTTTTGTGGGGTCCCTCACACTTTTTGGGGTGACCTTGCCTGGCAGGGTGGGAGCATCTGAGGATCCTTCCCGAGATACCCAGCAGGTGGTGGTGATGTATAAGTAGTTCCTCACAGCCTTTTCTTATCGGAGGATTTTAATGTTTTATTCAGCTGCAGGTTGATGTTATCCGTCTCTCGGGCTTCCAGTGGGGGCTCACTACATCATGAGACTTTCTTTTCATATTTGCCAGGCTGGACATAGGCAGGGTTTGGTTCTTGTTCCCCTTTATGTGCTCTCTAGACTGTGCCATGTGCGGACTTTCATATGGATGGAAAACAAGCAAAACCTCTTATCACTCCTGCAAGTCTAGTTGACACAGTCTTTCCACTCTTTGACTGCACTTAATACATTTTATTCCACATCTTTCAGCACTTTACAATAGGACCAAACCAATAAAATATCTGTAATAATGCCAGTTTTGAAGGGATGGTGTCTGGAGGGAGAGAAATGATCGGCCCGGGACAGGGATGATGCTGTGGGCGTACCTGGGCAGAGACAACATGGGTGGACTGGGAAGCTGGGGTGCTCTTGTCCACTCTTTGGGGATGAGAAGCAGAGCCATGGTTGTCACCCAGTCCCTTCTAGATGGCTCTTGGGACAACTATTGTCTTCTGGGGAAAGCACTGGGACATATCCTGGGAAAGCTCACTAGTTCTCCCAAGAGCTGCCGCCAAGCTGGGCCAGAGGAACATGCTGGGGCTGAAAGTGGAGAAATCAGTAATGTGCCTGCCAAATTCTTTCGCCAGGGTGTCCATAGGAGGGGCAGAGGGGACCTGAGGGCATGCAGATTGGTCGTGCTGGGCTGGAGCCTGTCTGGGTGTTGGTGAAGGGCTGGGACTGGAAGGGCTGGGTCCAGCTCAGCACTGCTGTGTTTGCAGCCCCATTTCATCCCAGGATGCCCAGTCTCCCAGCTGCACCCCATGGGCAGCGGTACAGAACAGCTGAGGGGCACAGTGCTCCATCTCACTGCCCTTCAGCATGGAAATAACCACAGGTACCAGGGGAATTTTTAATTCTAGGAGACACCTACTTCCCTAGAGAGGCCAGAGGTGTTCTCAGATTCTCCACCCTGAATGACTGACCCCAATGCCACTGCTTTGCTTGGGAAGTAACTGGTTCCTCTTTGCTTTTTACTCTCTGCCACATTTATGTCCAGGTGTTTAACTCTGATCTTGGATCGATTTAAACTCATCCATTTTTTCTATGACGAGGGCCTCTGAGATGATGAAAAATTGACATGGTGTAATAGCAGAGAAATGTCTCTGGATCTGCAGCCAATCTCTCCTGCAGTGTAGAAATTAAGCCCTCCAAACACTACAGAAGATCTGAGCAAATTCAATAGTTTCTCATTTTTATATAGGTGTATATATATATATATGTGTGTACATGTACATGTGCATAGCTCCATAATACTCATATTAATATTCTCCACCCATTTCATTGCAGCATCTGGCCATCAGAAATGCAGCTTCTAATGCCGTGGGCTAATGGGATATGTTTTTATTTGTCCTTGTTATAAAATAGGTACCTCCATATTAACTTTGCAGGGCATTATATTGATGTAGGGCAGTAAACTTTATGGCAGATTTCACAACCCTGTTAAGTGCATCATCTTAGGCTGTAATATCTATCTGGGAAGACAAGTGAAACCCTTGCCAGCAATACATGCCTGGGAAGGTGGTGTGAAGCTGGGGGAGGAGAGGAGAACCGGTGCTGACACCTGCAGGATCCTGGGGTGTGCAGGGGGCACTCCAGATCCCAGGGAAAGGGGTTTGCTCGCTCTGCTTTGGCTGCTCACAAAGTCTCTGTGAGCAGTGTCTGTGCCAGCAGCGATTGCATCCCTCGGGGTTCTGGCTGGCTGCTCCAGAGGCTGTTTGCTCTCCAGTCCCTCCGCCTCTCACATCCCCAGTAAATCTGACGCTATGCACACTGTGGCCGCTGGTCACAGATAACTGCTTAGCTTAAATCCTGCTTGAATTCCCTTGGCTTATCTGCTAAATGGGATCTCGGTTATAAATAGAGTCCTGCAGACATGAAGGTCTATTTGGGCAGGGGCTTGTTTGGCAAGGAGTTTTACACAAGTTTGAGCAAATTGCTGGGGAAAAGCTGAGAGATAATAACAAGGAAAATGATATTAAACTGGCTTCTCTGCTTCCTCCTTATCCCTTAGCTGTTAGCAGCTCACCAGGAGAGTACAGCTCTCAAGCAGACAAGGCGTCACGGGTCTCCACAACTCCAGTCCAGCAATTGCCGCTGTGAAATGCTGTCTCAAAGTCAGGAAAAGGAGAGAAAGTCATCCTCATGTGTGCCCCCGTAGCTGCCCTCAGAGAGGGATGGGTCTGTGCAGGGTGAAGATGAGCTCCATGGCCGTTGAGGCACAGAAGCTGCCGGGATGCTGGCCCTCCTCCTCCAGCTCTTGGTGGCTGGCTGCCATCACTGTCAGCTAATTGGGATGCTGATAATTATTAGTGTTTCATGATTTAATTTTCTCCTCATTACAGTCTCTGCCTCAGCCTTACTGGCGCTGAGCAGATCTCTACAGAAGACCGTAGGAGATGGAGGGGGTGATCCACACCCTTGCAGGACACTGGTGAAACCAGATCAGATGCAAACTGTGCCTGAGGGGACCAGGTCAAAACCCCATAGCTTCAGGACACAGTGAAGACCAGGCTGGGCTGTGGGTTAGCAAGGCTGGGCCTGCAACAAGTCAGAAGAATCCTAATTCTTCTGAAAGACTCTGGGGGATGAGTTCAGCACCTGCAAAAGGCAACCATCTGGGTGGGGTGTGTGCAGGAGAAAAGCTTTGTTGGTGTGTGTATAAAGAATTGCACAGCAACTCAGAGTGTTACAGGTGAAAAACAGCCAACAAATTAATTTACGTGGGTTAGCACAGGATAAACATTGTGTGGGGAAATCAATGGGCTGGACGGGTTGGTTGGTCAGTGTCTGGTGGTGATGGGAGTCTCCATCACAAGGGTTCTTGCTGTTGTGTCTTCAGCTGGGCCAGGAAAATCTGCCAAACTTTATCTTGCTCAGTTCTCACAGCCTAGCGAGCCATGATCCTACCTGAGCCCCCAGAGCATGCATAATTCAGTACCACTGACACCTCAAGTACATGAAGAACATCTCTTAAATCCCTTAACTGCATACAGAGGACAATCCTACATGACCGTTCCTACTGATGACCTACAAACCTCTTGTCTCGACACAGGGAAGGCACTGCTGCAGCAGGGATGCTCTAAGACTTTCTGCCCAGGGTGGACATCATCCCTTTCAGGTACACAGATAGGGCAGGACCATCTGAAATTCCCACCTGGAAGGCTCCTGTAAGAATTAGTCAGATACTTAATTGTGAAGTTGCCATGAGGGTGTTTGCAGCCAGCATGATTTTTCGGGACTTCTTCCATCCTTTTGCTTGCAAAGCTTTTTAATTTCTTTCCCTTGTCTGGTGACCAAACCTCATCAGGGAAGAGTCAGGTTTTCCTGACCCTTGAAGTCTTAGGGTGCTGCAGGGAAAGACGGTTGAGCAGGCATTGCTGGCTGGAATTCGGCACCAAGACCCTTCCCTGTGCACAATGCAGGACTTGGTTGCCAAATAAGCTTTGGTTTGGGCCAGATTTTCCCCAAGGGCAGAGAGATGGGTAGGAGAGGGACCTGGTGGTAGGGAACCTTGGAGTAACCTCTGTCCGAGTCAGTGCAAACCCAGATTGATGCCAGCACTGCCTGGCACTGGACTTAAACCAGGAGCACGGTGTGGTACAAATGGGAAATGAGAGAAGCAGCTTGACAGAGGGCAATTTGGGTAAAACAGCACCAGGAGTGTCAAAATAGATTTGTTTCCAATATAGAAAACACCTCCCCAGGGAGCATGAGGGAGACTTAAGAGTTGTTAGTTTTGGACGAGAGAGGCAGTGAATTTGATCTGCGAACAAAGGGGAACTGGCAAAGCTGACAGCTTTTGCTCTGATTGCTTTGCTTCCTCTGTACTGGGCTATGTATTTTTTTTTTTAATCCTTTTTTTTTTTCCTTTTAATTTATTGAAATGCTCTGGATCTCAATTCACTTTCTTTGCTCTTTACTTCTTATTGCTTTGGCTGAAACTTTAAATCCCCAGTATGACTGGGATCAGGGCAAGAATAAAAATATCCCATGGAAAAACAAACCAGCCCAAGGACATGAAAACAAGCTGCAGCGTTTCTGATGTTCAGTTTTGGTAGCAGAGAGTGGGTGTCTCTTGAGAGCAGGACAGGGACATGGGGATGGAGGGCTGTTGCCAATCCCTGCACAATGAGGGGGTCAAAGTGAATTGGTGGGCTGCACTCTGACTCCTAAGGATCAGAGTCTCTGCTAAAATCATCTGTCTGACTTGAAGGGCTGGATAAAGGAGACATCTCCCTGCCAAGGGGTGAGGCTGGAGACTTTTCCTGAAGCTAAGAAAGTGCCAAGAAGGAAGCCTTGCCTTGTGAAATGTCCTCTGAGTGCTGAAGGGACATTGAGAAGTAGCTGCCAAGCCACCTCCTTGCCTGATCCTGTTTTTTCAGAAATTAAAATCCTTTTTCACCGGAGGAAACTGAGGCCCACGGCAATGGTGTGGTAATCAGTAGGTGGGGAAGGCTTGGGGCAGCACCCCACATTCCTGGGTATCAGCTGTTTTCCCTCTGTGCAGACAGCTTGTGTAGTCAATGTGTCACATTACTTTCCTTTCATCAGCCTGAAATTACCATTTGTAAAAAGGGGAAAGAAATCCAAATCTTCAAGAAGCCACTCAGGCTGTTATCTGAGGCTTGTTTCTTTTTTCGTTGGTTTGGGGGTTTTTTTGGTTGGCTTTTTTTTTTAAATCAAAGGAACAGATGTTTCTTTTTGATATTAAATGGGCTGCAGGGCTGGATCCTGTTCTTGCTTCCAGCACTGTGTATCTGGAGTGAAGCAGCAGTCCCTCCAGTGAGGCAGGTGCTTCTCTGCAGTGCCTGACCCCTGGAAATTTTGGGAAAGAGGCTTTCCCCTCTTTGTGGCACCTTGCTATTGATGACATTAGTAACAGATGCATTTACAGCCTGCCTGCTTTGGAGTGGCTCTGGGAACATTTCTCCTTCCCGATTGGTGTTTTGTCTGCCTCAAAACAGGGCAGGTTTAGTTTTTCTGCAGCCTCCTCATGTGTCTTTGGCTCAGCTTCCCTTTCAGTGGTGCTCTTCTAGCACCGTCCATGGCTGCCACTCAGAGAGACCCAGGGTGGACCACTGCAGCTCACATCATGAATTTCCTGGGGAAAACCATTTCTCAATGGGATCCTGCAGCCCTGCTCAACCTTTCTGTCAGTGTTGGCAGGTGCAACCAACCTTTTGTGCAGGGACTGGTTTGTAAGATGTTTTTCTGCAGCAGCTGGGCTGTTGTCACCTGTCTTGACCCTTTCTTGCATTTCTACTCCGGAAGATGTGGTGAGTAACAATTTGCCCTGCCAACGACCTTGAAGCACAGGGCCAGGAGCTTGTGTTCAGATGAAATCTCCTGCACACCCTGCATGGACGTGGTCTGCTGTCAAGGTCTGATTCTGCCAGCTGTGGTTTCTGGTCTGTGTCACAGTTGGATTTAGCTCCTGGTAAACAAGATGAGAAGGCTGGAGCCCAAGTGATGTGGAAGGTTGGATCCTCAGGGCTGAAGTTTTTCATTGCTTTACCCAAAGCAGGTGATTCTCTACAGATCATAGTGGCATCTGCTCCCAGGGTATTCCAGCTGAGACTCAGGAAGGAACTCAGCAGTGCACAGTGCTGAACCTCACCATCATCATCCTCATCATCAGATTGGCAAAGGGGCACAGCAAGGCCAGGAGCTGCAGCACATGGACAGATGCCTGCTGGAGGGAACAATTTCTCAGTGCTGTCTCCTCAGGGCTCCCTGCCCTGAAAAGAGAGTAGATCCACCCCAAAAAATGCCTCATCCTGGGCCCAAGAGAGTGAACTTCATGATCACCCTGCTTCTTTGAGAAGCAGCATCTCAGGGGGGTCTGCTCCGTTTCTACCAATTTTAACACCTAACCTGAAAGAGAGGAACCCTAATTTGAGAGAGATGTGCTGGCCTGGAAAGTGCATGAGCAGTATTCCTGGCCACACTGCAAACAATGGTCTCCACGCCTCCAGCACCACAGATGTCCTGACAAAGCTCAAGCTGCTCTCTGAGGACGGTGGCCACTTTTCAGAAAAGGTTATGGACTCCCTGATCAATAGCTGAAGACTCTCACTGCTCCCCATTAGGGCTGAAGTATGGGGACTGTGGCTGGTTAGGTACAGAAAAGAGCTCTGGACTGCATCAGAAGCATCTAAGATGTCAGATTCTCTTTAATCATGAAAATACAAAAGCAAGAATCTAGTCTGACTGCTTGGCTGTGCTGAAATAATGGCTCATTTAGAAGGTGGAATTCAAGCCTAAAAGCTAACATTTTTGGTGTGTATTTATAACAGGCCGGCACAGGGAACCTATCTACACTGCATTTAATTTCTTTCACAAGCTCCTTTGATCCAGGCATTACTGTCCAGGCAAAACTGGCACAAGTTCCTTTGCAGGCATGACCGACCATGCTGCTGTGAGCTGCCCAGCACTGGAACTGAGAGTGGATTCATTTTAATTGAGTGTTTGGGCTAGCTACACCAGCCAGAAATCTTGCTTCAGCTTGTCACCGAGAGCTCATTACCTCCAAAATCCAAAGCCTTGCCTACCTCACAGGGATGGAAAAATGGGGCACTTGCCAGGTGCCTGCAGCAGGTCTCAGCTACAGCGTGTTGGGTGATGTACAGGATGATGCGGGGATGGGGCGGGGGGGGACACTCAGTTTGACTGGGATGGAGCCAGGAAGGCATTTGTGCAGCCTCTCGAATGCCCATGGGATGTGGAGAGTAAAATCCCTGAAGAGAAGGGGATGGATTCTGGATTTTCAGCACGGTTGTCCCTCTGTCTGCCCCAGGGCACACACGAGCCCTGGGAAAATCAGGCATCCCTTCCCTTTGAAGGCAGGGAGATGACTGCTGGAGTCACTGGTCCTGCTCCAAACTGCTCCTGCACTGGCCTTCCGGGTACAGTTATTTTTGCAAAGACGGAGAGGCACTGTTAAAGGGTGGCCTATTTTGAACGCATCAGAGCCAAGCTGGGCCACAGACCCATCTGGGAGGGAAGACAAACACACTGCCTGGGCTCCTCCAGTAGCACATGCCTAGCATATGTCCAGTAAAGCCTGCTCCCTCTCCCAAGTAATATTTCAGCCTACCACAAGCTCTAGGATTGCTGGAGCATGGCAAGTTCAGTTGCTGACCATTCCTTGTGTTATGAGACAATGAAGAATATATGTATTCCCTCTGCACCTTCTCCATGCCTTTAAGGACTATTATTCTCCCTGGCTGTACACAAGCTCTTTTCCAGGCAACTGTGTCCCACCTGACCAATTCCTCCCGGTGCAGAAGCTTTCCCAGACCTTGGATTGTCTCCATGTGGGGATCTGGGAGAGCAGGAGCATACACACTGTCTATGTATACAGATTTGCATTGTTACATGGTGATGCTGGTATTTTGCTATTATTTCCTGACAACTGGTACCACTATCTGGAGCAGCAGCACCCAGCTCATGAGCTTGGCAGTGCCCCAAACAGTTTATCTTCATTGTGTAAATCAACTTCGTATCTCATTTTTCATCTCATTGATAAGCAGTTTTGGCAGGTCTTTTGGCAGCTTTTAGAAATCAGGTTACCCTAAACACCTGGTGCTGGCAGAAGACGTCACCTCAGTGTCTACTCCCTTCCCTAATTCATTCACGCACAGACTGAGCACTGCAGGTGCCTGTGCTCCCTGCCTGAAGGGCTGTGCCCCTCTGCTGAGAAATCGGCCACGCATCCCTGCCTGTTTGTCCATTTCTAACTGGGAGAAAACCTCTCCGCTCTTCTGCCACCACCTCAGCTCCTTTAGGGGTTGTTTTGCTTCTTGTCTTCAGGTTTGTTTTGAGATCAGCCTTAAAAAATCTTGCTGGATGGGAATCCTTCCAAACCTGCTTGCAGTATGTTTGAATAGTAATGGTCCTCTGCTTTGTTCTGTTGTGGGCTTGTCCTCAATGGATCATCTCCTGCATCTGGGGAGGAATAATGCCATGTCCCAGAACAGAATGGGGGCTGACCAGCTGGAAAGCAGAAGGATAAGGACCTGGGGCTCCTGCTGGACAACAAGCTGTCCATGAGCCAGCAGTGCTTGTGGACAGGAGGGCCAATGGTGTCCTGGGGTGCATTAGGAAGAGCATTGCAGCAGGTTAGGGAGGTGAATCTGCCCCTCTGCTCAGCCCTAGTGAGGTGCATCTGGAATGCTGTTCCCAGATCTGGGCTTCTCAGTCCAGGAGAGACATGCTGCTCCTGGAGTGGATCCAGCAGAGGACTACAAAGATGATTAAAGGACAGGAACATCTCTCTTATGAGGAAAGGCTGAGACAGCTGGGCCTGTTGAGGCTGGAGAAGAGATGAGTGGGAGGGGTCCTCATCGATGTATTCAAGTATCTGAAGAGTGTGAGAAGATGGACCAGGCTCTCATCAGTGGTGCCAAGCAATGCTGCACAAGGCAACAGGCAGAAACTGAATATGAGGAAGAACTTCTTTACTGTGCAGGTGACCATACGCTGGAACAGATTTCCCAGAGAGGCTGTGGAGTCTCCCTCACTGGAGGTACTTATGAATTTTCTGGATGCAATCCTGTGCCACATGCTCTAGGATGGTCAGAGTGGTGGGACCAGGTGGTCCTCTGTGGTACCTTCCAACCTGACACATTCTGGAATTCGGTGATTCTGTGAGCTCATGGTCCTGCAGACTCTGCTGCTCTTGAAACAAGGACCCTGAGGCACCCTGAAGGGGGGACTGTTTATTTTTATGGTAATGGCAAATTGATCTTCATACTCTTTTCTGTCTTATTGTGTATTTACATTTAACCTGCCAGAGGCTGTGCTCTTTTTAAATTCCTTAGTTGAACAAGCCTTCAATATGTGAAATCTGCCCCCTTTCCTCCCTTGCCCTGCAGTTTTACCCAGCTGGCCTTTCAAAGGTCTTTTTCTGCAAGGAGGAATGTGCGCATGCTGAGCCTCCAAAAGGGCATTTTTATCCAGTCCTCATGCTTCCTGCACAGGATTCATCTCTTTGGCTATGCATCTTGTTTTCATTCTTCTAAAGGAGTGTCCTCATGGCAATGTCATTCCCTTTTCCTCAAGGAAACACTGATAAGGGGGATTTTGCCATCCATGCATGTATGTGATGGGCACCTTACATGTGGATCGTGGGCACTGTTGGCTCGGAGGACAGAACAAAGTTTCATGGCTTCTTTTGTGAGCTCAGGGACCAAGTGCTTTGTGCAAAATCCTCCCTAGCAACAAAAATATCATGTCAGCATCACACAGCGAAGTGGTTTAGAAACTTTAATTTGGTTTCAGAGACCTCTTGAAGCCAAAGTAAGAAGGGATCCTGGAGCTATTCTTCTAGAAATTGTCAACAGTGTTGTTTTCAGTAATTTCTTCATGGAAGGGGTTGGCAAGCATTGGGATGGACTGCCCAGGGAAGTGGTGGAGTCACCATCTTTGGAGGTGTTCAGGAAACCAATGGACATGGCCCTTAGTGCTGTGCTCTAGTTGACAAGGTGGTAATTGGTCAAAGGTTGCACTCATTGATCTTGGAGGTCGTTCCTGACCTAAAAGATTCCATGATTCCTCACTGCCCCCCATCCCTCCTCCCTCAGGAGACGTCTGTTCTTCTCTCTGGACCCACAGCGGTGAGGGCTGGCTGGCCCTGCGCTGCAGCAGAGTGCAGCAGACACCCCTATCAGCCTTGCAATGGCTGCTCTGTCAGAAGAGGAATATTGTATCCAGCTGGATCTGTGAGGTCTCTGTGGTCTTTTGGAGGGAAATGGAACTCCAGATGGCAAAAAGTGCTGGGTACCTGTGGAGGAAAAGTGCATTGGGTCTTCTTTTAATTTTCTTGTTATCAATCTTTGCTTGTGCAGCAGCCAAGTTGTCTTCTTTAGAAGCTTTGCAGCTTGCAATATTTGAGCCTGTTTTCCTGCCCTGGGCAGTCCCTCATGACCAGCCATGCTGTGCCAGGAATTTCCCCCCCAACACTGCTTGTGCTCTTGTGTGCTTGCAGCAGACCCAGAGCAGAGAGGTAAGATGTTTTCATGGCAAGCTGCACCATGGCTGACAGGATTTACCAGATTTCTCTGCGAGACAGCATTGGTCTGCCCTACAGCAATGTTTCCTGCATGCTGTTGGTCATCATGGCTCCTTTGGAAACCAGAGTGAATGTAGTGAGCAGGTGAGGGTGGAGTCTCCCAAGGACTGGGTTTGGCTCTGCTGTGGCTCCCTTGGGGTCTGCATGGTGAGATTTGTATCCCACTGTTCCCCAGATGGATATCCAGATCAGGCAAGAGGAGAAAAGCCAGCAGGAAGAGCTCCGAGCCCAGCAACTCAGTGTCTGCCTTCATCCCATCACAGAGGCAAGCTGAGGCTGAGCTGGGGAGCCTTCTGCACTGGGATCAGCCAGATGAACAGCGGTCTTACTGTATTAATTAGACATCTGGATAATCTGGCAGGAAGCCCACTTAATTATCCTTGGTGCTCAAGGATGCTCTCAGGAGTCCTTCCCCTTCTGCCTCCTCTCAGAGCTTCTTCCTTCCAGCATGTCACCATTTGCACGCCCCGGAGAGACCCTCACTCTTGGCCCAGGTGGGGAAACCCTCTTCCAAACTTTGAGGGCCCAGCAGGGTCCATCAGTCATCAGACACAATATGGGCACCACAGGGTGGCAGAGAGGGCAAGATGGGGCAGAAAAATGAGGCTGAGAGGCATTGCCCTTCTTGTGGGCCTGTGCTGCATTGCCTGAAGCTGCATTTTGGAGTGTTCTGAAGGCAAGTTGCACATCTCTGGCTAACAGCAGTGTTTGCAGTTCTTTGTCCCTGGTATTGGGCACAGCATCTAAAATATCTCTGGGGTTTCCTTTTCAGCACCTCCCAAACTCAGAAAACAGCTGAGATGCATTTCCAGCCCTGTGCCCCAGGCTGCTGTGAGGGTGTTGAGGCACAGGAACAGGTTGCCCAGAGAAGCTGTGGATGCCCAGTCCCTGGCAATGTTCAAGGCCAGGCTGGATGGGGCTTTGAGCAACCTGGTCTAGTGGGAGATGTCCCTGCCCATGGCAGGGAGGTTGGAACGAGATGGTCTTTAAGGTCCTTCCAGTTCAGGCCATTCTGTGATTTTGTGATTAGGGCAGGGTGTTCAGATGCCTTGTCCTTCCCTGCAAGCACTGTAACCTGCAATCCACTGGGAAAAGAGGTCCTTGCTGCCTGCACTGACTGCTTGGCGCCTGCTTGTAGCCTGGAGCGCCTTAGCTCTGCCACCAGCCCCCGGAGCCTGGCTTTGCATCAGACTCCTCTATTCTCCAAAGGGATGCTGACACCATCCCCTAATCTCCTGATGGAGCTCAGAGGGCTAAACAGCAGCAATCTCCTCTCTGAACATCCAGTGCCATTAGCAAAAATGGGGAAGGCCAGCTCCTCGATATTGCAACTAGAAACCCCAAGGGTAAGTACAGAAGCATGAAAAGCACTGGAGAAACACATCTGCTGCCTTGATCCTTCCTAAAGCTTAAATGGTACTGGTGGGCTATAGGAAACAGTTATTTTGCAATTAGTACATGGGAGACACAATGAGATAATTAGCCACCAGTTTACAGGATGAATGTGACGACCATTCCCTGCTTACTGATGTTTGGCTAATTTGACATCAGCAGCTTTGTTAAGTGATTATGAATTGCACAGGAGGTGCAGCGAGCTGGATCTTGCTAACAAGGGCGCAATGACGAGTGACTTACACCGGGGACATTAATTGCTCCTGGGGCGACTGCCCCTGTGCCACATGGTTGTAATGTCTCCTGGATTCTCCTGCTCCCCAGCTGCTGTGAGGGCCCTGCCAGAGGTGTCTGCTGGCCTTGACCCTGTGGGGAGGGAAGGCACGGAGTCCAGTTTAGCAATGACCCCTGCACCTTGGTGTCCTCTTAGACTATCGTGCCCAACTTGACAAGACCACTCTGCCATTGTCTGGTCTGTTTGACCAGCAGTAGGGTTGGATGTTAGGGGACACGGATCTCAGCATGGCAGGGACAAGGAGGCCTGGCAGAATTTTCATGGGACATGCTAGGTACAAGGAGGTGGCTTTTGCAGACAAAAAATCAGCGTAATGAGGAATAAGAAAGTACTCCAGTGGATGATATTAAGGAGAGGGGGCAGATAGCACCAAGATGGGCACAAAGAAGGAAAGAGGGGAAGGAAAACTTTTGTGATGGCCTAAGGGAAACCTGCGGGATGGGACTTGCCAGACAGGGAAGTTTGAGCTCCCTTGTGGTCCTGAGGGACTCTGACATGCCACTTCTGTCCTAGGCAGAGGGAATGGCATGGAGACATCAAGAACGCTCTTGAAAACCTGGGATGTTGTGGGGCTGTGCCTGGGGGTTATGGCCTCTACACCAGGAGACGTGAAGTCTTGGTCTGGACAGGTGCCCATCTCCAAGTGGTTGTCTTGCTACCCCCACGTCTGGGCACAGTGAGGGACTGAGGATGGGAGGGAAGCAGGAATGTCCAGCTGGTGCCTGCCCAGGCTTTGAGACAGGCAGGCACAGATGTGCCTGTGGAGGCAGTCCTGTGGCTGGGTCAGCACTGCGTGCTGGACTGAGCCAATTGTCCTGCTGGGAGATGGAGATAATTAGCTTGAGCCCAGCGTGATGCTGATGGTACTTTTGAAAAATGCTGCCTTAGATATTTCAAGGGCATGCAGCTAAGCAACCTGTTAAATGCTCTTACAAATCTAACAAGATAACCAGCCCCCTGAGAAGCTGAACAAACACTTGCATTTCCACTCAGAGGAGGTGAGCAACCTTTGCAAACGCCAAGCTGTTCTGTAGGAGGCTTGGGGGCAGTGCAGGAAGAATCCCCAAGGGCTGCAAAATGGGAATAGAAACCCTTGTAAAGTGGCTTGTCTTCAGCGATTTGTCTCTTTGCTCCCTGACTTGAATGAGAAGCTGCAGAGACAGCATGAAAATGAAATATAACCAGGAGGAATACTCCATTTCAGCTCTCCTGCATCTCTTACTGCTCCCTCCGGTCCCTGCCGCTCATCTGCTGAAGTCCAAGGCAAAGTGTTATTGAGCTGCTGGATCTGATTGAATTTTTTTCACATCCCTGAAGGGCTGCAGTGACTGGAGTGCTGCTTTGAACAGGAGAGGACATGGTTAGCCAGTTGGCAGGACCAGTCCTCGTGAGACCCAAGCAATGTCTGGCCCAGACTGCTGAATGAACAGGTAGCAAGGCCAGCTCTCTGTTGCCATGTGGAGACTGCAGAAGATATTCGAAGCAAGGATGGAGGCTGAAAGTAAACCTGCCTTGATAACACACTGAGATAATAGTCAGGTAATATCTTCAGATAATATCCTGACATGTATCTGTGGAGAGGAGCTCTCTGCTGCCCCATTGCTGTGATTCCTCTTAATGAGGTTTGGTGGGCTTCAGGTAACACCCTTGGGATTAAACTGTGTTGGGAAACAGACCTTTCTGTCCCTGGATTGAATGTCTGTCTTGGGACCTCCTGAAATTTGGCTTGACTCTGATCTGCTCACCTGCTGGTAAGCCCTGGAGGGTTGCCAACATTTTGAGAGGAAGAGAGAAGCAACTCATGGCTTCAAAGAGGGCTCTGAGCTGCTCAACTCCCAAAGCAAATTGGAGAGTGAGCATGGACTCAGAGATATCTGAATCATCCTTCCTCTGTAGGCTACAGTGTGGTAGATAGCTCTTGCCATCACACAGTGGTGAAATGAGGAAGGCAAAATCCCAGAGCCTTTGGGGACACTCCTCTCCTGAAAGCCCTAGGCTGTAGGTGGCCACCATGGTGGCTAGGAGAGCTCCTCTGGGAATGCAAGGCTGTGCTGGGCTCAAGAAATTGAGGGTGAAGATGTTGTTACTCTCCACAGTCCCCTCACAGAACCACAGAATTAACTGTGTTGGAAAAGACCTTTGAGATCATGGAATCCAACATATGACCTAATACCACCTCGTCAACTAGACCATGGCACTGAGTGCCACATCCAGTCTTTTCTTAAACGCCTCCAGGGATGGTGACTCCACCACCCTTGCTGTAGAAGGATTGACACGGCAATCATCCTACTTTTCAGCGTGTGCTCTGCCACCTCTTCAAGCTGTTCAGCCAGGGGGCTCTGTGTGGTGCAGCTCAGGAAGTGAGAATGCAACCTGTTCCCTGGCTGACCTGCAGGCAGGAAGCACAAGGGCTCCTGGACCTTTGGGATGGGGGAAGAAGTGTTGTGAAGTCTTGCAGCTATTTGCACAGAACAAGCCATCCATGGTTTTTGGGCTCTCTGTTGTGTTCAAAAGACAGCTCAGCTGTGGTCTTCAGTCTCGTCCCTCTCTGGGGGCCCCCAGCTGTGTCTCTTTAGCTTTGGGGTGGAGGGTGCTGCTTGTCTGTGCACAGCTGGGACTCCCAAATGGGATGTGCTCCCAAGCCAGTGCTGCTCAAGCCTGGAGAGGAGATGGCTCCTGCTGACTTCAGTGACATCAGGCTGAGCTGCGAGTGGAGCTGGCTGGGGACAACATGTATTTGTTGTCCAGCTGGCCCCACCAAAGGCAGGAGCAGAGACCTGGCTGTGGTACCTGTTTCCACCTCCCAGGCACAGGGGGAAAGAAAACCCAGCCCAGCAAGGACAGTGGATGAGTTGAGATGGGCAAGGAGGCTGGTGGTGGGGCTGGGCTGAGCACACAGGAGCTGGACCATGATGAAACCCCTCAAAGGGCAGTGGAGTCTCACAGATTGTCTTCCCTGTTCCTTGGGAGTGGAGAGAGACCTCAGCTCCACATTTCTGTGGTTTCTTTGCTATTATAGGAAAAATGAAGGGTGAAGACAGGTCCATGAATCATTACTGTTTGGTTTGGCTGCATTAGCACTGTGTGTTTAGGAATGGCGGATTCTTTTTCTTCTTGTGAGTTGTTCTCTCTTCCCCCACTCCTTCCGGTTTTGGGGTCGTTTTCTGGTTTTTGTCCCTTCAATTGTCCTGAATTATTGCAAGATGGTGAAACAGAAGATCTCTTCCTTTCCTTGCATTGGCTTTTCTTGCAGCAGATGTCAAATGAAAGAGTCCAGGTTTTGAATAACTCATCCCAAAAGGGGATCTTTCACCCATCCCATGACGAGACATTGCAGGAAGCCACTGGCGTGGCCTTCAGGCTCATGAGAGCACTTTCCAGGTAAAAAAACCCGAAAGTAAAAAGGAACAGGATTCCTCTATCCATTTCTTAATTATGTATTTTTTTCGGGTTCTTGCTGGAACATCTGTTCTGAATTTGTGCACAGCATTAGTATCTCTAAATTTGTTCATTCCTTCGCTGCTGGGACGCTGGGGTTGCACGGTGAGAGGGTGCACACACCACCACAGCCTTGTACCTCAGCAGTGTGGGCATGACAGAGGACACAGCTGCAGAATGGCTGCTTCCATCTCATGCTCCACAGGAGAACTGGGACTGCTCCCTTCCCCTCCCACTGCTACACATCAGGGATGGCCGTGCCATGTGCTTTTGGCATGCACAAGCTCAGTGTCCGGTTTTTATCTTGTGGCAGGCATATGTGCCTTGGTGCCATGCTGGCGAAGGTGTTTGCAGACCCATCTCCCTTCTGCTGTTCCAGGCTGAGGCTGGGAGGGGAGGCAGCGCTCCTGTGTTTGCAGTGATGAGGGTCCTGGAAAGACAGGGTGCAATTTTCTCATTTGAATCTGTGCTGGGTTATAATTTTTCCTAATTCGTCACCTGTCATGACACAGGAGCGAGGGATGAGAGCTCCCTCTTCCATATCACTCCTTGATTACATGGTGTCAGAAGAGGCTTTCGCAAATTATTCCACATAGGTGGAACAGTCTGGAAGGGGACTTTGGTAGAGAGCCATGCACAGGGGCTGCAGTCTTTGCAGCTCGCCTGGCAGCCGGTTATGTCGAGGTGGCCAAGGGATGGATATCCTGATCTTTCAGGTAGGTGGGCACCCTCAGGAGACAAAAATCAATTTTAAGTTGAAGTGGAAGGGAAAAAGAAAATCTCCCCGGGAAATCGGAGTGTGGCTGTCGTCCTGATGGCATTGTCCCTTGGCACTGCCTGCTTCTGCCCTGTCCTCCCAGGCTGGGTAGGGCTGGTTATAGAACACACCGGCATCCTAATGGAGATCAGGCTGGGGAGCTGTTAACCAGCCGTAATTCTGCAACAGGATTGTCCTGGGGATTGCAGCAGCAGGGCTAATCAGGGAACAAACTGCCAGTGATATAATCAAATCAGGGAGAGGCTGCTGTGAGAATTGGAGGTGACATTGCAAAGTGTGTGTGGGGGGCTGTTTGCAAAACGAGCAAAGAGATCCCTGAAGGAAGGCAAGCAGGTGGCCTAAGAGTAACAGTGAATCTGGCTAATAGAGCCCAGCTCAAACATGTGTTGTGGACAGGGATTGAGACATTTCTTCCAACTTTTTCTGCCTTAGTTTTCATGGGCTCTTTAGGGAAAGCGGGTTTGTGTTCCTTAGAGTGTCCTACAGAGACAGTGAGGGGGCACAGGTTTGTTGAAAGACCACGTGGGTACTGGCTGTAGGAAGCAGTGAGACAATGTCATAAACTGAGAAAGGATTGTGAGGTACTGCCCTCCAGCCAAACACAATTCGATCCCACTGCATACTCCACCTCCAGTGCTCTTGTGGCTGCATGGTGAGCCAAGAAGTGGCACTGATCTGGCTAAAAAAAGTATTTTGGGTGGTGTGGGGCATGCCAGGTTCATTTCAGATGGATCAGCTGCATGAACGGGCTCACTGTGCCATGGTATGACTAGTGGTGTTCAAGCAGAGGGGAACGAAGGGTGCAGGAAAGGACAGTGGGTGGGAATAACTTCGGAACTTTGGTGGGCAGCAAAGCCAAAGCTGAAACCTTCTGCTGCCCTTAATCAGACCAGGAGCTCCCTCAGAGTCTCAGCTCTCTAAGAGTGAGCTGTTACCAGCAGCAGCACAAGTATTAGAGAGCCTGAACTGCTCAACCCTTGCTATTACACTGTCCCCAGTGGCTCAAGCATCTGTGCTCATATGGGCTTGAATTCCCCCCTCCACATCTTGTGCTTGGGCTTTCCTGACAGAGCTTGAAGGAGAGGCTGGCTGAGGGACTGTGGGTGGGCTGCTTGTGAGGGTCTGCAGTGAGCTGAGGCATGCTGAGAACAGGTCTCTGGCCCATGTGCTGGCCTTGTCCACACCAGGCTATGCCCAGGGCAGCTGCAGGACAGATCCTGACATGAGGAGTCCCAACAGAAAGAGGTGGTCCCCATTGTGGTGGGTGACAGGCTCCAGTGTCTATCCAGTGGCTTGTACTGAGGTGCTGACTTCAGCCCAGTTTTGAGGAACAGGTGCCCAACCCCAGTCCCAAAGGGCATATGGCCCTTTTCTTTTTCCCCCTGTGAAGTTTGTGTGTTGCTGTAGCCATTTGCCTTTACTGACTCTCAGCTAGGGACCTGGGGTTGCCTAAAATGTAGGTGACCTGGGCTCATAAAATCATAGACTCATAGAATGGTTTTGGTTGGAGGGGCACCTTGATAACCATCTTGTTCCAATCCCCCTGCCATGGGCAGGGACACTTTGCACTAGACCAGGTTGCTCAGACCCCCATCCAGCCTGGCCTTGAATATTTCCAGGGATGGAACATCCACAGCTTCCTCAGGCAAGTTTCCTATGCCTCACCAGCCTCATGGTAAGGATTTTTTTTCCTAATAGCTATTCTAAACCTACTCCCGGCATCTCCTTGCACCATAACAGCTCTGGCTGAAGTACTCCTGAAGTGCTGCTGGCCATCTCAGGGGGCTCAGCAGCACATGCCATGCCTTGTCAGGGGAATTGCAGGGCTGTGCTTGAGCTGCCTGAAGATGCCAGGGAGATTTAGCTGGTCTTCAAACAGGCAGAAAGGGATATTTAATGATCCCTGATCCATGCTGGCCACGGAGGCCACCTTCCACATTCTCAAGGACCGGGGAGAATCAGAAGATGGATGTCGTAGGAGAGCATGCACAGATAGCACACCAGATCAGGAGTAAATCAGCAATGGGGAGTGCCTTACTCAGCACCCTCTAGTCCAACTCTCCTGCAGCACAAATGTTTTCCCTGTTTGCATCCCTGGATCCACTCTTTAATCTAGTTTCAAATGCCCCAGGCTTTCCTTGGGAAAAGCTTCTCCACAGCCTCATAAATCTTCCTGTCAGGAAGTTTTTTTCTTGCTACAGACCTGAGAATTTCCCTCTCTTAATTTCATGCTGCTTATCCTCCCTTTCCCATGCTGAACCCTTCCCTGGATAGGCACTGAAGCAGGACAGGGGAGCATTCTCGGCAGCATATCATTCTCTCAGACTGCTCTCTTAAGGGTTATTTCTCACTTAGGACTTGTTCCTTTCTTCCTGCCTGGTCCTACCTGCTCCCAGGTTATGCAGTGAGAGCGTTGGGCTGTGCTGGTAGTGCTGGGAGAAGAACAGGATAAACCTCATGGGGAGGCAGATGAGTTGGAGAGGCTCTCTGGAGCCTCTGGTCCCATGATCAGCTCTCCTTAGCTTGCCTGGCCTCTTCCTAAAATCCCTCTCACTTCTCACCTCTGACAGTCAGAAATGACCAGTTGCTCACATTTTTCCTGCTGTCTAGCTTAAACTTTATTTGCTGCAGCTTCAGTCGCTCTCTATATTCCTTTGCCCAGAGAGCAATTGAGCTCATTGTTGTGACTTTTGTTGCAGCTTTTCCTCCACTGGAAGCCTGCTCGTTTCCTACTTATATCACTGCTTAAGGTGACAAGAAACACTAGTTCTGAAAGTCCTTTGGTCTCTCCTGGGAAAGGGTTTCAGGCTGCTGCCTCCGCTGCCCACGTACTGAAAACAGATGAGCCCAGAGAAGCACCTTGCAGGTTAATCTTGAGACTCTGAATGTGGTCAGGTTGGGTTGCAGATGTTGATGCCAGAGTGTATTTATTCATTTCACAGTTTTGCTTATTTATCAGATCCTGTGATCATTAAATTGTGCATTACCATTTGGCATGTGGCAGGTTTTAATTCCTATGGCTGGTTTATGCCCTCTGCAGGTATTAGCCTAAATGCATTTCCTGACAAGTGATGGATGCTCCGAAAAGCTGTGGCAACATATTTATTGATCAGAGCTCTCCATAACCCCAGCTCACTAATGCAAGCTCTTGCAGCGCCAGGAACTATTGTCTCCTCAGACTGTTTCATTAACTCAGATGTGAGGGTTTGGTCTTTCCTTTCACGCAGGATGGAGTAAATCTTGTGCGGTGTCAACTCTGACAACAGCTCCGGCTCACTAAGTAGGGTAGACCTGGCCTGTGCTCAGCAAGGGGACCTCTGAGGGGTATTTAGGGATAGAGAAGCCCTTCAATGACTTTCCAGAGAATGTAGAGGCAAACATAAACCTCCCAGGTGTATTTGGGGTTGGAAGGTGCCTCTGCAATTGCCTTTCTTGCAGATATGTCTGACCTACCTCTGTACTGGGTTGTGCAGCAGAGGTGGGAGCACAGCAGCTGGGTACTGCTGCAGGCTCTCCCTAGAACAGATGGAGTTGGTTTGGGAAGTGCCACCTCGAGGCTCCCTGCAGGATCTGCAGTGCAGAGCTGCCTCGGTGCTTCAGGGAATGGGATGTGTGTGCTGCCGGCAGAGCTCTGACTGGAAAAGAATATTTCCAAAAGTTCTGCTTAGAAAGGTCTATTTTGTCTGGGGAAAAGCTTCTGCTAACCCTTGAAGAGGTGGAGGATCAGAGAGGCATCTTGAGTTACCCCTTGGAGGTGGCAACCCATCTTGAGTTTCATGGAGGTGTGTGTGGACTCTGACACACTCAGGAAGCTAAGGGACTACCACGGGTGAGGAGTAGATAATGGTGTGGCCAAACTGGTAAAAAATTGACCAGGAAACCAATTTAGCCCAAAGGTGAGTTGTGGAGGCTTGAAGGAGTGACAGGCTACTGGGTAGTGCTAACAGGGTTGCCATGTGATCCTTGCCTGCCCATGCACACGCCTTGAAATCCTTCCCCTCTCTGCAGCTGCAAAGCATTGCTCCTTCCTGCTTTTCCCAAACCCACCCTGAATGAGTCTAACTTCTTCAGAAACAAAATCCAGAGGCCTTGAGAATCTCCCCATTCTTCTGGGACAGAGTAGGGTTAGACAAATGCAGGACATTCTGCCTTATTCAGCATCCCAGTAGTGCTGGGGCTTCATGAGGTGCAATGACCTCGCAAGATCATGCGCAGAACTCTGCATGGTCATCCTCACTCCTTTGAGAGCAGCAAGGTGGGATGGTATTGACTGGGGGCTTCTTGGAGCCCTGTGCCTTGTAGGGTGGAGTGGGGAGTTCACACTGTGACAGTGGCTTTGCAGAGCCGCACCTGGACATGGGCACTGGGGGATGGAGGGAACAGAATGAAGCTGCCAAACCCATGGCTGGTGGGGGAAGAGGTGAGAGGTCACAAAGAGCTGGTGGGAGAGTGATGTGAGATCCTGTTGGTTCCTCAATTACAGAAAACTCTGGCTGATCCAAATCTGCTGGTGGGTTGTCTGCTGGAGAAGCTGTTCTCCGCTCATGCTGGAGGGGAGTGACATCCCACATGTTGCAAATATTTCTGGAAAACAACTCCTCACTCCTTCTCCTGCAGTTTGCATGGCCTGAACACCTGTGGTAAGAATAGATGAGGCTGTGAGGAGAGAGAACTCTGTTCTCAGTGTGACACTGCAGCACTCCACACAGATGTGATCCAGCACAGGCCTCAGCTCTGCCAGTCCTCACTGCCTGGGTATGGGTTATTTGTGTGCCCCAGGACCGGACACTGGCTCATCTCCTCTGACCTCTCTTGCACAGAGGCCCTGCTCTGGGGCTGGACACTGGAAACGGAGCCCTGAGGTCAGAAAGACCTGTGCCTTTGCCAAAAGACAAGCTGTGTGCCCACACAGCTGCCTGGCATGAGCAGCTCTGGGGCTGAATTGGCCACCAAGGGGGCAAATCCACCACCCAAAAAACTCGGTGCTGAAACTAGAAGACCTTTCTCACAGTCCTGTGCAATCCTCCCAAAATGCCAGGAGCATCAGGGGATGCTCATCCAGGTTTCCACTACTTGGAGGGAAATGCTGTTTGGTTTGCCTGCATAAGCACCCCTGTCTCTCCTCAGCTAAAGCTCCTTGGGCCTGTTAGTGATGACCATTAGGTTTGACAGCTCTCAGCTGTCCTCACAGCTTGATCACAAATGAAAATGAATGGTGTCTTCAGGGGGCTGCAGCAGGGTATGAGCTGGAGTTAGGGATCCGTTGTCAAGGGTATCTGGTACAGGTGGGTGCAAGCGACCTTTGGGACGAGCAGGGTTGACCCTCCTGTCATTG
The DNA here is from genome assembly GCA_013398955.1 of Callaeas wilsoni. NCBI lineage: Eukaryota > Metazoa > Chordata > Aves > Passeriformes > Callaeidae > Callaeas > Callaeas wilsoni. The sequence goes on along the minus strand of VWPU01001832.1, from coordinate 2,399 downwards.
CATGGGCAGACAAATGCCTGGGGAAAAAGAGTAGGACCAAGGGCATTTTCACCTGAGGAAACACAGACAAAAGGACTCTTTCCACCTTCAACTTCGCTTGCTGGAGACTGGTGAAGAGGAATAGTTGTTTTATAGAAAGAAACTGGGTCTTACATTAATAGAGAGAGATTACAGCTTTATGTGAGAAGAAGAAAAAAGCTAAACGAGGTGCTGATGCAGTGAGGATCTTTATTGTTAAGCACTCTTAATAATGCATAGAGTTGTACTCATCTTTCAGTAACTTTATTCCACTATTGTAAATCTTGTTTTAGTGATCCCATCATTTCAGCCTTAATTCTAGCTGGCATGGTGGAGCCATCTGCCAGCCAGGAGAAATTCTTACCTTCCCCTCCTCGTACCAAACACTGGGAAATGCCCTGCTCCCACAAACACAGCTCCCACGTACCTGGAGGACAGCACAGGAACCATCTGGAGCAGATGGACCTCCCAGATACTGGAGTGAGGAGAAGTCTCTGGCATCCAGTGCGAAACCAGAAACTGGGCAGGGAGAAGTCCTGGGGGAATTGGAAATACAACTGAAGAGTAAAACTTGACAATGCTAAGTCAGAGTGAGCAGTTAGAGATACCATCCCTTTCACCCAGGCTCTCTAAACAGCTGCGAAAGCTCTCTTATCAGAGGAAAAACCCCAACAAAATAAATTATACATATTTTGGTTTGGAAATCACTAGATTGGGACAGAAGCCAGCAGGCTTCCTCCTGCATCTCGCTAATGCCCGTGTCTCTTTGCTGGTCCTGTGAGGCTGGAGACAAACTTTGGGAACTGCTCTTGGGGAGACCGGGCGGCAGCGCCCGAGCTGAGCTTTAATTAAGAGAAAGTGGCCGCCGTTCTGCTCAGCGCAGCAATCTCAGACTTCAATTGCTGATTGAGGCAAGAGCCATTTCTCACCAGGTAGAGGAAATAAGGCTTGCATTGGAACATAAAAGATTGTTTTAATTAAACCTGGTATTTCTAAGCCTGTTGCTGGCTGTAGCCGAACGGGGGAGGCAGCTGGAGTCGGTCAGAAAATTCCCAGAAAAAAGGCACTCTTTTTTTTTCACTTTGTAGGCTGGAAATGGAGCGTGATAGAAAAATAAAAGGCTTTTGTTTCGTTCAGAGTTGTATTTGCCTCTTGGTCATACAGGCTGGAGGCATCACAGAATTGCCTGTGCGGTGTCACAAAGGACGAAAGGACCTCTTCTGCATCCAGCTCTGGGGGCTGCGTTTGGCCCCAGGACTGACTGCAGCCCAGGATGGCCTGATGAGATCAAACCCCAGCCCCAGCCATCACTGTCTCTTTCTCTGCACCGTGGTCCTCCCTGCCTTTCCCCAGCTTGCTTTTAGCTCCACAATCGCCTTTGCAGGAAGGTTAGTATCCAGATAAATTTCTGCCTCAGCACTGTAAAAATCTTGGAGTTCTCTACACTCAAGTCTGAGGCTTTTTTTTTCCCAAGCAGTTGTGTGTCAAGCCTGTGTCTCTCCCCACCAGCAGCCAGATCGAGTTTTGGGTGGTTTAGTCCTGCAACACAAGAGCAAAACCAAGCGGACAACAAGCCCCAAGCTCACCAAACACCCTGAGCAGGCTGTAGAAAGGACCCCAGCCTCAACTCAGCTCTCTGCTGCATTTTCTAAATCTGTCAGGATTTTGAAATCCTCAGGTGGAGCAGCAAATCCTTCCAGCTGTTCCCACTGTGCTCACCCAGCCCAGGAACAGCTTATGCTGGTCACTGAGCATCTTCCTCGGAGCTGCAGCAACCTGCTCCCTGGGCAGAGGCAGCCATCCAGGCAAAAGCACATTTTTAAGTGCATGTCACCTTTGGGGTTTTCCTGCTGAAGAAGGTAAAACTCAGAGCTCCCAAAAAGCACGACTGCCCTGGAAATCAAACTGGATTTAGGCTTGGGCTTCACAGGCAAGGGACAATCAGAGTCAGTGTGACAGCACAAACAACCCAGGTGGGACACAGGAGGTGGACCACGCTTTTCTGTAGCCCCAGGCCACCTGCCACCTACACACCCCCACAGGGTGAACAACATCTCCAGGTGGGTTTGGAATCATAGAATATGTTGAGTTGGAAGGGACCCAAAAGGAATCACTGAAATACAACTCCTGGCCCTGCACAGGACAACACCAAGAACACCACGACATGCCTGAGAGTGTTGTCCAGACACTTCTTGAGCTCCGTCAGACTTGATACTGTGACCCCTTCCCTGGGGAGCCTGTTCCAGTGCCCAGCCACCCTCTGGGTCTGCTCAGATGCTGCTCTGCATCGTGTATGGCTCTTTTCCTGCATTTGTTTCGCCATTTTTTTGACCAACCAAGTAGCTCGTTCTTCAGGAGTCCTGTAGGGGTTTGGGTTCTTC
>VWPU01001831.1:0-19150 GCA_013398955.1 Callaeas wilsoni | reverse complement strand
GGGGCGGCGGGGAGCGGGGGGGGACAGGGCTTGGGGGGGCCTTTTGAAGAAACCCACTCATGCGTTCGGCTGGTTGAGTTCAAGGGGCGGCGGTGGGGGGTTGCAGGGGGGCTGTGATGGGTGAGAGAGGGCTCTGCTGGGTGAGAGGGGGCTGCCCTGCCCGGGGGGCTGCGCTCGGGCGAGCAGAGGCTGTGCTGGGGTGAGTGGGAGGCTGCCCTGAGTGACTGGGGGGGGGGCTGCCCTGGCCGGGGGTCCAGCGTGCCCCCGCCCTGGCTCAGCCAGGACCCCCCTCCAGCACCACCCTGCCAGCGCCTCTGCAATCCCAGCGGGAAGCAGGGATGCTCTGCCCCATCCCTGAGGGGTCCCAGCTGGGTTTGGGGCTATGCCCTGACCCCTCTTGGTGCCCAGAACACCCTGAATGGGACCGGCCGTGCCCGCATCCCCCCTCGCAGCTGGCGGGGGCCACGTGCTGCCGCGCAAACGGGGAGGGGAGGAAGCGGGAGGCACTTTAATTTGGCTATTTAAAAATAAAGAAATAACGCAGGCTTTGAAAGCCCGGAGGGGTCCCAGCGGAGGGACCTCATCCCCCCTTCAAAGGCCGCCTCTGCTTTCTTCCCCCCGCTCGCAGCACACAAAGGTGCACGAGCACTTTCGTCTCTGTGGAAAGACCTTTTTAATTGGTTCCAGGCAGAAGGTTAAAATCTCTCCCCTTCCCTGTGCGCTTGGCTAAGAGGGGAAAGGGGGAAAAGGGGGGAGGCAGGGAGGAAGGGCTGTATGGAGGCAAAACAACTCTGCCCAGCGTGAAGGGGCTGAGCCCGGGGGCACCCAGGGCCAGTGTCCCCAACGGGGTCCAGGGTCACTGAGGGTGACGGGGATCCAGGTGGGAGCAGGGGAGACCAAGGGGGCTGTAGTGGGGGGCTGTACCAGGCTCTGGGGCAGGAGATGCTCTCGGGAAAAGGGAGATGCTTGGTGTCAGGTGGCTCGGTGCTTCTGTGGGAATGCAGAGATTCCTGCAGAGATTCCCAAAAAAAGCAGGTGGAAACGTGATGCCTGGGGTCTTCCCACGGGGAGGAAGCTGGGCAGAGCAGGAGGGCAGCCAAGGGGCTGCTCCCACCTCCGCGTGTCTCCCAGTGACTGCAGAGCACCCTCGGCACATCCCCATCCACAGCGGGGTGACCCCGGGATGGCATCCTGGAGCACCCACATGGAACCCAGCCCCTCGCCATTCCCAGCCCCATTCCCATCCCACCTCACAGCCACTGCCATCGTGCTGGCCCTGCCATCCTCCTATCCCTGCCATGCTTCCAGCATTGCCATCCTCCCGGCCCTGCCATCCTCCTATCCCTGCCATGCTTCCAGCATTGCCATCCTCCTGGCCCTGCCACCTTCCCAGTCCTGCCATCCTCCTATCCCTGCCACCTTCCCAGTCCTGCCATCCTCCTATCCCTGCCATCCTCCTATCCTTGCCATCCTCCTATCCTTGCCACCTTCCCAGTCCTGCCATCCTCCCGGCCCTGCCATCCTCCTATCCCTGCCATGCTTCCGGCCTTGCCATCCTCCTGGCCCTGCCACCCTCCCAGCCCCGCCATCCTCGTGGCCCTGCCAGCTTCCCAGCCCTGCCACCTTCCCAATTCTGCCACCCTCCCAGTCCTGCCATCCCCCCAGTCCCACCATACTCCCAGAAGTACCATCCTCCCAATCCTGCCATCCTCCCAATCTTGCCATCCTCCCAGCCTTGCCATCCTCCCAGTCCTGCCATCCTCCCGGCCCTGCCATCCTCCTATCCCTGCCATCCTCCTGGCCCTGCCGCCTTCCCAGTCCTGCCATCCTCCTATCCCTGCCATCCTTCCAGCCTTGCCACCCTCCTGGCCCTGCCATCCTCCCAATCCTGCCATCCTCCTATCCCTGCCATCCTCCTGGCCCTGCCATCCACCCAGCAACTTGGGTTTCCTTTCACGGAAGGGGGAGCTGAGAAAAACGCATCAATTATTGAGCCGGGGCGGCGAGCCCGCCGCGTCCCCCTTGCTGATGCCGCTCAGGTAGAGCCGCGCGAGCTGCAGTCAGACACCTCTAACANCCTGCCATCCTCCCAGTCCTGCCACCCTCCCGGCCCTGCCATCCTCCCAATCCTGCCATCCTCCTATCCCTGCCATCCTCCTGGCCCTGCCATCCACCCAGCAACTTGGGTTTCCTTTCACGGAAGGGGGAGCTGAGAAAAACGCATCAATTATTGAGCCGGGGCGGCGAGCCCGCCGCGTCCCCCTTGCTGATGCCGCTCAGGTAGAGCCGCGCGAGCTGCAGTCAGACACCTCTAACACGATTAAGCTGCAGGGCTCTGCCAGCGCGCTTCAAGGTCAACTTCTCCGAGGCTGACAAAAGGCACGGCGGGCAGCGGCTCCCCCCGCCCCCGCCCGGGGCGGCAGCACACTGGGGACGGGCACCGGCAGCCCCGAGAGATGGCACCGGGACAAGGGGAGCTCCAGGGCAGGATGGCAGGGGTACCATGGGGATGGGGATGCAGTGCTGGGGGGCTCCCAGTGGGATGGGGATGCAGTGCAGGGACTCCTGATGGGATGGGGATACAGTGCAGGGACCCTTGACGGGATGGGGATGCAGTGGTGGGGCTCCCAGTGGGATGGGGATACAGTGCAGGGACCCTTGACGGGATGGGGATGCAGTGGAGGGGCTCCCAGGGGGATGAGGATGCAGTAGTGGGGCTCTCATTGGGATGGGGATGCAGTGGTGGGGCACCCAGGGGGATGGGGATGCAGTGCAGGGGCTCCCAGTGGGATGGGGATGTAGTGCAGGGACTCCTGATGGGATGGGGATACAGTGCAGGGACCCTCGGCGGGATGGGGATGCAGTGGGGGGGCACCGAGTGGGATGGGGATGCAGTGCTGGGGGGCTCCCCGCGGGATGGGGATGCAGTGCAGGGGCTCCCAGTGGGATGGGGACTTGGCATGGAGCTCCCAAGGCCAGGACAGGGACCTGCTGTGTCCCTCTGCAGCAAAGCCGCTCCCGTCACGCCGTGCGGCAGGAGTGGGTCGGGTCCGGCCCGGCCGGCTGCACGTGGAGCAGGAATTGGATCCAGATGTTTTCCCCAGCAGCCGGAAACCACTTCCCCCTATCCAGAAAGTACTTGGCAGCCCCTTCCACCGCCCCACAAGGCCTTGGTGGGGACCAGCTCTGCAGCAGAACAGGGATGGGTGCCCACCAGGGTGGGTGTCCCCTGCATTAGGCACTCACCATGCCAGGCAGAAGGTAACAAAGCCATAAAAAACCCCAAACCTCTGCCTGGGAGGACCCAGCTCCAATATCCAGGCGCACACGGGTTGGGGAAGGGCTGACAGGCGGCTCCAACAACGGGGTGCACGACACAGGTCACCCCCAGCACCATTCCCGAGAGGTCTCCCAAAGGACACCACACCCACAGGTCCCTGTCACCACCTCGAGTCGTCTCCCGCTTTGGGGAGGGTTCTCAGGGCACTGGGATGGGGACACAGCTTTCTGGCCCCATCACAAGAGTAAGGAAAACGACCTGAAAACCTTGAAAACCCATCTGAGGAGCCAGAACTCAAATTCCCCCCCTCTCCCATTATTTAAAGCCCATCCAGCTCCCAAGTCCTGCAATGATGCAAGAATCTCAATTACCATTAAAAGAACACGTTCCTGCTCCTCCATTACGGAGAAAAGCCTGAAAACCAACCCCTGGGAATTCTACAACTCTAGAAAGAAGAAAAATAAAATATTCATGTAATTTAGATTATTTAAAACGCGGCAGTTGGTAAACCAGTCTCTGCACTGGAGGGAACTGGGGACGTTCACACCTTGCAGAAGGCCAGGAACAGGTCAGGGCTGGAAAACCCGGTCGTGGCCACGCAGATCCCGGCGTCACCCCGGGCACCCCACGCCCAGGATAAAGCGTTAAATGGGTTTTTTAACACCTCTGAGCTTGTGGGATGCGGCGCTGCGGAAGGACAGCGGGTTATTTTTATCGTTGCATTAGTTCCAGTTTAATTGCCAGGATGTCATTAACGGCACGGAGCAGGGTCCGGGCATGGGGACGCTGACGTCGGTGTGTCCTGTCCCAAACCCCACGGAGGAGCCGGGATTCAGACCCTGCACGTGCCTCTCCTCGCACCAACGGAGCTTGGTGGCAACCAGGGACAGGAGCCATCGACCAGGGACAGGGCCAGGAGCCATCAGCCAGGGCTGGACCCTCCTGGCTCGTCCTCTCCTGGCCCAGATGCTCCTTCTCCTCCAGCTCCACCCAGCAGCTCCAGGGAAGAGGACGGTGGCTCCCTGCAGACCTCCCTCCTCCTCTTCCTCTCTCCATGGCGGGTCCCAGTTTCCTCCAGTGCTCCACAACTGGGAATTCTCCTGCCGTCCCTGATTCTCCAGCCCCGGGGCTCCACCATGTCCCACCAGCCCGTCCCGCCTGGGACCGTCCCCTCTACCCGCTCCCTCCACCAGCCCCTCTGGGAATTCCCACATCTCCAACATGGCCAAACATCCCTGGTTTGTGCCAGAGCCAGAGGCCGCGATCTCTCGGGTCACGCAGAGCTGGGACGCACACTCAGCTCTTCCCTCGGCTGCTCCCAGCAGGAAACCCTGCACTGGTGCTGGCCCAAGACCTTCCCAGCACTGGAGCTGAGCTCATGCCGGGTTTCGCACCCCAAGGGGCTGGGGGATGGCACTGCCATCGTGGGGACCCCTCTGCTGTCCCCGTCCCCTCTGCGCTCACGCGGGGCAGGAGAGCGCGGCAGAGCAGAGTCGCTGCTGAGAAATCACCTTGGAGGAAACCAAAGCTGCCCATCAGTGACCCCACTAACGGCACACGGGAATGGAGACATGGGAACGTGCCCTCCCGCGCCTGCCAGCCGCGCCCCAGCCAGGTGTGATCCCAACAGCTTCCTTCCACCGGGAAAACCGGGATTGTGCGGCCAACGGCTGCCCAGAGCTTTGGATCATGCCCAGCACAGCGTCCCCAACCCGCCAGGGACCGGCCACCCCCCAGCCAGGCCCCGCAGCCCCCTCCCAGCCCAACACCCCCAAAATGCTGGATGGGATCGGACACAGGATGTGGGATTTGCTGGAGGCGGTTTCCTACAGAAGCCTCCGAGTAGGTCGAGCCCACTGGGGTTGCCAGAGGTGCCCAAGCAGGCTGGGCAGGGGCGAGCAGTGCCACAGGGAGGTGACAGTGGCTTAATCCCAGCACAGGAACGGCTCCCAGCAGGGAAAGCCTGGCCAAGGAGGATCAGGCCCAGGTGGACACGCTGGGGAGCCGGGATGCAGAGCTGCACCCCACGCTCTGGGACACCCCCGTACCAGCGCCCCTGCACCAGTGCCTCCCAGTTCAGCACTGGGGCGGTGACACCTGGCAGGGACAGGGCCACACGGCTCCTGCAGGGACCAGCGACATTCCCAGGAGGATTTGCTTTATAGGGTCAGGGAGGAAGGAACCAGCGCGGATATATTTAAGTGGCGTTTCACCATCGGAAAAAATTAGAGTCACAATATTAATTAATCCTCAAAGCACTTTACGAACATTAACTAATTAAGCCTCCCAACCCCTCTGCGAGGTGGGAAAGGTATCATTGTCCTCGTTTCACAGCTGCGGAAAACGAAGCGCGCGGAGGTGACGTGACTCACCCAAGGTCGCTGCGAGCCAGGCAAAGGTGGGAACAGTATCCCAAAATCTGCTCCTCGCTCCTCAGCAGCGCAGGACCCAGCAGTTTGGGGCACCCCGAAGCCCAGGAATGCTGGATTCCAGCAAGGTCCCAGCATCCTGATCCCCACCCAGGGCAGGGCGGAGAGGGACAAACCAGGACCCGCATCCATGAAGGGATGTCCCGGGGAAAAACCCACCAGACGCAGGGGCAGGGAGTTAAAACAGAAACCACCGAGGGGTTTTATGGAAAGCCCCACCAACCCTGCGCGGTTTAAAAGCGATTAGAGCCCTGCCTGGGTTATCAACCGGCGTCTCAATCCCGCGGCATCGATCCGGATAATAGCCGGCAATTGTTCAGATACAATATCATAAAGTCACTTTAACTACAGCCATAAAGCTTCCCCCGCCTGCAGCACCGCTGGGCTCCCCGCGCCGTGCCGGGGACAGCGCCGGGGCCTCGGCACCACCAGCACGTGCTCGGGGCTGAGGATGGCGGGGAGACCCCTCTGGGACCCCCCGAACAGGGACAGGGTCCTCAGGGATCGCCCCCCGCTTCCACCGCTGGGAGCGGAGGGATCGCGGAGCCCCCGGGGCTCCCCTGGCGCCGCTCCTGGGAATCGGCAGTGCCAGGGCTGGGGAGCTCCGAGGCAGCTACTGAGTCCTGATGTTTCAAGTTCTAATCCGTGGGATTGATGGGAATTGGGAGAAATGGGGGGTGAGCCCCGCTGCCCCTGTACAGCGGCCGGGATCCCCCTGCTCCCCTGGTTTGTCCTTGTCCCCAGCACACAGAGCTCCCGGCTCTGTAGTGTTGGGATCTGGCTCCTTCACCTCCTCCCCACTGCCAGCCCCCCATTCCAGGGTGCTCCCACTCTGTGCTCCCTGCCCTGGGTCACCGGGAACACCTCCGGAGAACACAGCTCCAGAGGACACCACCGGAGAACCCCGCCGGAGAACCCGGATTCCTCACCCTCCGCTTCCACACCCGCCGCTTCCCACTGCTTAATGAGCACAAAATATTTCCATGTTGCCAATTACTTGGTTCGTTTGTGCTGCTGCAGGCAGCGTTGGTGCAGGGAAAATCCCCTCGGAGCCGGCCTGGCCCCCAGGGAGCAGGGAGAGCCCCGGCTGGGTCTCCCCAGGGCTGAGCATCCCCACCCTCACCACGCACCCCAACACCCCCCGACCCCCTCGTCCTGGGGCCGCCGTCATGAGCAGCCGCCTAACGGCATTCCCGCGTCCCCAGTGACATTCCCATGGCCCCAGCGCGACACGGATGGCTGCAGCGGGAAAGCAAGCCCTTCCCAGGATTCAAACAGGTCTTTGGGGGACTTGGAAAACGCTTTGGAATCCCTTTTTTGGTTGTCCCCCAGCAGACGATGGTTTGGGGTCCAACCTGTCGGTGCCACCTTCCAGCACGGAGAAAACCCCGAGTGGCACCACAGACCTCAGGCCATCCCAGACGGGTCCATCCCTGCTCCCATCGCGGCCCCAGGCAGCATTCCCAGCTGGAGCCCTCTCTCCTGGCTGCAATTGCTGCTGTGACCATCACCACAAAACCATTCCAGCAGGTCGGTCCCGAGAGCCGCGTTTCTCCCACCTGCGCCCATAAATCCTCCCTCCACCCGGAGCAAGGAAGTGATTTATAAGGTGGAACAAATATTACAATGTTTAAGGAAAAATATAAAAAAGTCACAAAAATCCATCCAGCTGGATTCCCCTCCCACGGGAACGGAGACGCGGTGACACCGGGATTTTGGGGCAGCGAGAGACTGCCGGGAAGAGGCCGGAATGAACTGGGCTCCAGCGCTGCCAAACCACCTGGATGCGGGATGCACGCTGGAATCAGCCATGGATCTGAGCCGCCGTGTCCCCACACAGATCCCAAACCAGTGTGGAAGGAGCTGGGGGGCTCCAGTCCCTCCTCACGGAGCCCTGGGCTCTGTGGACACCGAGAAGGGGCTTCACTGCAAGCACCCCCGTCCCTACTCCAAGCCGAAATTCCCGCATCCGGCCCCAGAGCGGGCGGACGCGCTGTGCAGGGGGACATGGACATGGCGCTGTGAGAGCCATGTCCTTCTCCACCTCTCAATCACTCCCCCAACATTAATTCCCTAATTTAGCCCCTGGCAGCGATCCTCACCTTACCCACGGAGAAACTGAGGCTGGGGGAGGGAGAAGCCATTTGTCTCCGGGTAATGAGCTGGAAGCCGGATCCAGGATCACCCCCAGCTCGCAGGATGAGAGTCCCTGCTCCCGATCCAAAGCTTTCTATCATAAAAGACAACATTATGATTTATGATTATCATTAATCAGCTTTGAAATGGAGTCCAGATTTTCCTGGAGTCCAGATCCTGGCTGTGACACTGGGCCCCGGACATCCCTCCACTGCCGGCGCTCTGCATCCCAACACTGGAGAGAGCATTGGGAAGAGCCAAGGAACAATGGGAAACTGCAGATGGCGGCGGGATGAGCCAGGAGAGGCAGCGGTTGGGTGGCTGGAACTGAGGTCCACTGACCCCAGGAACCATCACGGAGAGGGGAAAGCTGGGAATGCCAGGAAGAGCAGGCAGGGAAAGCCAGGAGCTGGTCTGAGGTGAAGGCCGCTCGCGGCAATGAGCGTTAGGAACGCCGGCACCGGTTGGGCTGGATGCTGCCTCCAGAGCACACGTCCTGGTTCCCAAACCTGCTCCCAACTCTGCCAACTTAGCCAAAAATCCCACCTCAAAGGGTCAGGAGCAATGCCAGAGCTGTGGCGGGGCACACGATCCTGGTGTTCCACAGGACTCGGCACCCACGCGGCTCCGGCCAAACCAATCCCCGCGACCTCGCGGTGATCCAACGGAGACGTGGACGGAGCCTGGAGCCAGAAGCCATTTCTATTCCAGACAGGCTTGGATTCTCTGTTACAAACAACACAGGAGCACCATTTTGACCAGCATTTACAGCCGGAGCTGGCGCCAGAACTCCCGTGTGCCAGCGCCGTATCCGACAGGTTCTACAACAAGGGGACAGCCACAGGAACACGGCACAGGCACAGCCTGGCAGGGCCACGGCTCCATCCCGAGTCCCTCAGCCAGAGCCAGAGGGCAGCAGGTTCTCCCAACCACCCGGCATGAAGGATCTGGGAAAAGCCAAGGAGAGAGCCTGGAGGGTTCCCAAGATGGACACCAAGCCCCGGAGCACGAGGCTGCTCCCAAGGGAAGAACCTTGCAGGTTTCAGGATAACAGTAATTTCCCAAATAAAGGATTTTGGAGCTGACCCAGTCCTCACCCAAATCCCCCAGCAGCAACATGGGGAGGGGACAGGGGGGAACCTCCACCCTAAAACAGGGATCCCAGGAGCTCACTCAGGGGTGGGAGAGCGGCCAGACACACAAAGAGAGGGAATTCCAGTTACAGGGTCCGTACAGGTTTTTTAAAATGCAGAAAAATGGTGAAAAGGCAGGAAAAGCAGAGCAGAGCAACGGGAAAATTGAAACATCCAAACACCAGGAGGGAGGAAAACCCTCCGGGAGAGCATCTTTTCCAGCAGCATCTCTCCCACCTCCCGCACCACTCCCCTGGATGCCCTGCTCGGTCGATGCTAAGAATTGGGTGAAATTTGGGAAAAGCCCCTTTGGAAGGGTTGGCCCCGGCTTGGGCAGCTCTGGTGCCGCGTTGGGTAAAAATAAAACACAGTTTGTGGGCACAACGTGAGAAGAAGGGTCAGTGAACAAACCAGGAAGGTTTGTGGGACGGGAAGCAGGGAATTCCAGCGGAAAGGCCTGGATATGGAAAAAGCTGACGTTCCTGGGGTGAAGCGGGAGAGGGGCTGACAAAAGATCCTTTAGATTTCAGGGAAAAGGGAAAATAACCACTGTCGTATTGTATAAAAGCGCCGACCATTCCAAAACCACCTTGGAATAAAAAGGCCCATCCCAGAGCGGGGCCGCTCTGCCAGCACAGGGTGGGGACGGAGGGATGGGAATGGACACACGGACACGGCCCCGGCGGCTCCACCAACCCAACCCGGCAGCGCTCGGCGATCCGGCGCCGCCGGGGCTGTGCCGGCATCTCCCGACCCTTCGGAAGCCGGGTACCCCCGGCCCCCCCCTGCCGTCCCGGGGGGCTCTGCCCCGCGTTTTTCCACTCAATTTCCTTCCCGCGTCGGCAGGAGATAAATCCCTCTGCCGAGGCAGGCGGCCGGAACGGCAAAGCCAGCGGTGCCAAGTTTAATAAGCAACCCTGATCGAGAATCCAGATAATAATTGGGATTATCGAGCTGGCTGGGAAAGAGCTTCCTCAGCTCCTGACGGCACCAGCGCCTGGCACCAGGGTGACAATGACACCCGCGGGGTCCCCGGCGGGGCTGGGACATTGATGGGAGACTGGGATGCTCCCAAGCAGCAGCGGGAGCCGATCCGTCATTGAATATTAAAATAAAATCAAAATAATAAATCCCTTTTTGGGCGCTCCGTGTGCAGTCAGGACCTGCGGCGCAAGGGAGCCTGTGCCCCCAAAATCCCATGGGAAGACGCCGGGGACCGCAGCTCCATCCCCACCTCCGCAGGAGTTTCCCTGCATCTCGATTTTTGGGGGGGACGCACGGAGCCGGCGCCGTCCCAGCGCCTGCGGAGAGGCTCAGCCGCCGAAATAATCCCGTCGCGGTTGGATTTTGTGCAGGGCACGAGGTCCAGGGGCTTTTTTTCCTCAGTGGAAACAGGATTGGAAAAGGAAAGAATTGGGATTTTTCGAGTTCTCTACAGGGTCAGGCTGATTTTATTTTACTGCAAATATAAATAGGGTTTTTGATAAATAATAAAAAAAAAATAAGACAGTCTAAATAAAACCCCCCTGGAAGACACGGCACGGAATCCGGAATCCTGGCAGGAATAGCTGTAGCCGGGCTGAGTGCTCTGGAATATTTGTATTTGCTGTCTAAACACTTTATCTCTTTCCCAGCACATGGGTGAGTTTTGCTCCCGTGTAATGTTCAAGGAAAAAATAAACCGAGACGGATAATTCCTCCTCTTCTGCAAGGGAAAAAAAAAATTCAACAAAACTTGGTTGCATTGGGGGAAACAGCAAAATATTTTCAGGGAAATTCGGCCGAATGCCAAGGAAATAGATGGAGGAGGTGACTGGGATGTGGCAGGAGGAGGAAGCTGGAGATGAGATGGAATGGGGCTTCACCATTCCCAGCCATTAAAAACCCCCATTGCCATTTATTCCCTTTTTTCCCAAAGTCGGCAGCGCTGGGAATCGAAGCCGAGAGAGGTTTGGGTTTGGCACAAAAAGATCCAAAATCCGAAGTTGGATTCCTGGGGGATTTCGGGGCTGGTGGGGAAAGAGCTGAAACAAAAAGCCCGTTCCCGGAGTCAAACGAAAAAGGTATTGAGTGGTGGTGTAAAACTCCGCAGATCCTGGGAACACTTCGGCAGCGCGGTGGGAACAGCAGTGCTGGGAATAATGGTGCTTGGAATACTGGTGCTGGGAATACTGGTGCTGGGAATACTGGTGCTGGGAATAGTGGTACTGGGAACAGCGGTGCTGGGAATAGCGATACTGGGAACAGCGGTGCTGGGAATAGCGGTGCTGGGAACAGCGGTGCTGGGAATACTGGTGCTGGGAACAGCGGTGCTGCGAATACTGGTGCTTGGAATAGCGGTGCTGGGAATACCAGTGCTGGGAACAGCGGTGCTGGGAATACTGGTGCTGGGAACACCAGTGCTGGGAACAGCGGTGCTGGGAATACTGGTGCTGGGAACACCAGTGCTGGGAACAGCGGTGCCGGCATCCACAGGGAGCGGCGGCTCCGGGTCCAGCACCAGGACGGTGTTTGGTGGAATCGACCTGGCACCGGCAGCTCCGGCGTTTGCACGGACACACGCGTGTGCCTGGAGGTTACGGCTGCAGGGAAAACGGGAAAATGCCGCAAAAACAAGGCCAGAGCGGCCGGAAACATCGAGGAAAGCGGAAAACTGGGAGGCCAGGGAGAGCTGAGGTGCTGAGGGAGTGTAGGGGTGTATCCCACAGGATCCCACCATGTCACAAGTTTATCCCATGGGATCCCACCACAGCACAGGTGTATCCCAAAGGATCCCACCATGGCACCGCCCCACCAGGACACGGCTCGGCCCCGTGGCCGTTCCTCTCCCAGCAGCGGCATCACTCGCTGCTCCACCGCTCCACTGGGCCTTGGGAAGCAAACACGGGAAGAGGGAAAAAATTTAAAAGGGGAGGAATTTTAAAAAAAAGAAGAGTCTAAATCCCTGTTTCCGCATCCCTCTCCCCTCATTAATGACCCAAAGGAAAACGTCGAATGGATCCGAGCGGGGCTCGGAATGGGAGCACAGATCTCGCTGCCCCGGCACTGATTGGCTTCACCAGAGCCGAGCGCCATCGATCCCGGGCTTTGTGCCGCAGCTGGAGATGGATCCATGGACAAGCTGGGCCGGATGCGGTGATCCCAAAACTGCCAGCACCTCCATCTCCTCGGAAGGGCTCACTCTGAACCCCTCACTGCCCCGGGCACCCCTCACCAAGGGCACAGGGAAGGGGAGCTCCTTCCCCTACCTTCATTATTATTCCAGGGAGTAAATTGTCCTCTCTTGGAATATTTTCCCCCACTGTTGTTGCTTTGAGGGCCTCAACCCCTCTAAAATTCCGGACCCCCCACCCCGTGCCAGGGCACAAAGCCCGGCTTCAGTCGGAGCAGGGCGGAGGTGGGGGTTTTCCCAATCCCTCTGGAGAAGGATCCCCTTTTCCCCCATCACATCTGCGGCACACGGAGGAGCCACGGGAGCCGCCACGACCCCAAGAGACACAGGGGATGTTCCAGGGGCAGAGCAGGATCCAGGATGTGGAGCCCAAAGTTCTGCTCCGCATCCCAGCGGGGACAAGGACACTCCTGGACACCGCCTGGCTCCCTCCAGCCAGAGTGGTGAATTCCTGTAGGATCAGGGCTCATCCCAGTCTCTTGCCGAGGGATGGGATAAGGTCAGGACGGGATAAGGTCAAGAGGGAAGTGGCGAAGTGGAGCAGGACTTGTCCAGCACACGGATGGAATAAGCTTCGAGGAGCCCTGGTTTGAGAACCACTTCCAAAATGAAAGATGTACCCTAAAGGTGACACTTGTCCAGGATGGGGCTGGCAGGGAGGTGTCACACCAAGGGAGACACCGGGAATGCTCCCGGGCTCCGAGCACCAGCACAGCCCCACCTTGCCAAAATCCACGGGACTTTGATTTCTCCACGGGTTTGGGGCTCAACAAAAAAATTTTGGCAAAACCATTTCCCAGCCACCCTTTGGGATGAAGCTCCAGGCCAGCAGCTCCATGGCCGTGGATCTCCCCACCGCCAACCCCAATTCACACCGCCGGGGCAGCACAGCTGAAGCCATCGGGTGACCCCGGTGGTGACCCCGGTGGTGACCCCAGCCCTGCCCTCACCTCCCTCCCAGCACAGCCCCCTCACATCCCCCCACAGCCCCCGCTCCGCTCGGCTTTTGAGCCGGGAGCCTCATTAGGAGGTAATTAGCTCCGGAACAATGGGAAGCTCTTTAGCAGCCCAGGCACAGCAGCAGCAACAAGCCAAGGGGGAGCGAGGGAGGAGAAATAAATAAATAACAACACTGTGACCACCCGGGAACAAGGCAGGACGGAGCAGGGACACGGCCCAGCGCTGCCGGACGGGCTCCATCCCACTGCCCTGCTCTCAGCCTCGTCCCTTCCCGCTTTTCCTGCCAGGATCAAACCAGCCCTGCTGCATCCCACACCCAAAGAGCTCCATGGGCGCCGTAGCCCCTGACACGGCTCCCAGCCAGCCGGTGGGAACAACCACGGGGTCCCCAAATCCGGAAGGGTTGGGCTGGTGGCAAAGAGTCTGGACCCACGGACACCCCTAAACACAGCCCTGGCTTTGGGGGGGGCCTTCAGAAATGCCTCTGGAATTCACCCGGCAAAGGCCGAAGCGGCCACGGGCTCACCCCGACGCTTCTCCGGCTCTGGAGAATCGTGGAATCATTTGGGTTGGGAAAGAGCTCCGAGATCATTGATTCCAAGCCATGATCCAGCCCAGACCCTTGGAGCACAGTGCTTCCCCCTGCACTCCCAGAGGCCAAACAGGGCCTGGTCCAGTTTTTGGGATGGATCTCCAAGCAGAGGGAAGCGGCTGGACGTTGGGATGAGCATCGGGTCATGGCAAAGGGGGAAAAGGAATTTAAACTCCTCTTAGGGGCTGAAGGTAACAGCGCTGCGAGCTGCTCGCCTTCCATAAATCCCATTAAATCCATCGAAGTGGGGCAGGATCTCTGCCCCGAGTGGGGAAAACCAGCTCGGATCAAAACGGAGCCTCAGAAATCATGATTAATATCTAACACAAAAGAACCGAAATTGTCACCATCAGGAACGAGGAGCTATTTAAGGAACAATTGCTGCAATTTTCCAGCCAACCCAGCAGCTGAACCTTGTCAGGCACAGGCAGGTACGGCTCCAGCCGGCTCCTGATGCGGCACTGGGACGGACACAGCCGGACAGACCCGTGCCTGGAGCCAGGTAAACCCACACCCAGGTACATCCTGGAGCCCCCAGGTAGGAATTCCAGGGGAATGTCACACCGGGGTGGCACAGCATTGCCACACAGGGGAGGTTTTGGCGTTGGTTTATTTGTGTGCGTACAGTGTATTTATGTGTGGGGGGGGTGAATAAACACGCACATATGCAAATAAATATATCATTTATATAATATATACGTATATAAATATATTTGTAGGTAAATCTACATGTATATAAATACACGTGTCTTTCTTTATACAGCAGCACTTTTAAAGCTTTCCAAGGTACCTGAGGGCATCTCTCGCCCCCTGGACTGTTCCCACTGCCCACCCTCTGCGTGTCCCTCCCCACCAGGACACCCCGGGATCCAAGGGGGGTCCTGGGGACCGTCTGACCCTCCGGCAGCTCCGCATGCCCCCAGCCCATCCTCGCATTAGGATGCGGCGCATGGCCGGCATTTGGATACCAAATGTGCAACCAGCAGGGAATGTAATTGCGGTCCCTGGAAAGGGACAGGCGGAGACGGAGACGGGCACGGAGAGAGAATCCTGTCAGCGACGCCGGCCCGGTGGTGTCTGCTCTCCATTAACCACTCGCCGCAGCCCTGGGCTGGTGAGGAATTGCTAACACGGCTTAACGGGCTGGAAAAGAGGGGTGGGAAGGGCTGGGAGTGATCTCGGCACAAAGGGAGAACAGAAGGAGGAAAAACTAAAAGAGCAGGAATTGCACAGGACGAGGCCGAGCACCGGCACACCCAAACACCCTGCACTGCTCTGGCACCCCGAGAAGGGACTCGGCCTGATGGTGACACAGGAACAACCCGAGTGCCAGGGCTAAAATTCACATTAAAATCACTCCAAGGGGGGAACAGGGCATGTTTCTTTCAGAGGCTGATGTGGGCCCCAGTACGAGGCTCCCCACGGGAGCAGGGAGGGAGGACACAGAGAACTGGGGACACATAGCAATGGGGGTGACCCCAAAAGCCCCAGCCAGAGCTCGGACACAGAGGTTTTGGGATCCAGTTCTACTCCAACGTGGAGACATGGGTGGGATCCCCCAAGCCAAGCCCTCTCACTCGGCCACCCCTCTGCAGCACCAAATTTCCCTGGAAAAAACAGATGTGGCATCATCTTCACTCCCTTGATGGAGAGGTGACACACACAGCCACCAGCGGCCTGGCCACAGCCCCTCGTGCCACACAGGTGGGCAAGTTGGCCCTGGCTTGGGTGGTCAGTGGGTCACGGTCACGGCCACGGCTCTCCTGGCCACGGCCACTGCACTCCAGGCTCTCGGACAAAGTACCAGCAACCGGCAGGCGCCGGAGCTGCAGTTCCAGGAGATGGGAATGCAGGAAAAAAGGGGCAGAAAATCCAATGAGACTGGGAACACGATCCAAATCCCCTCCAAGACATGCCCCATTCACCCCAACCCACCACCCCTGTGGCACGGGCACCTCGCTCCCCCAAAGGACCCCCCAAAGTCCTGCTCTGCCGTCACCACCTGCCCTGAGCATCACCTGGCTCCGTAAATCCCCCTGCCAGAAACCATTTCTCCAGTTCCCGATCCTGGGATTGGGGAGTGCAGAGGAGCAGAACAGAAATCCCAGCTGTGCTCACAAACCACGCCAAAAAATAATACAGAAATCAGCAAAAGAACCGTTCCGAGGCAGCGCCGTGACCTCGGCGTTGAACCAGGCCATGGGCACGATCCCACCCGGTCCCAGGGATCTGTGCCGTGAGCGGAGGGAGGAAAACCCCTGGCACTTTGCACATTCCCGCCGTGGATCCAGGCGCACGGCAGTGACTGCGGGATTGCTGCAGGAACACCGACCAGCATTCGGGAATGACGATTCCCTGCCCATCACCCGGCTGTCGGCAGAGCAGGGGACAGGAACGAATCCCAAACCCTCCGTCCTTCCTCGGCCTTCCAGGGGTTTCCAGCACGGCTCCGAGGCCATGAGTCAGGATCACAGGACTGGGGACCTTCTGAGGACAGGTCACTCCTTCCCACAGACCTTTTCCCCCATAGCATGGAGGTTTTCCCAGATCCCCGACTTTCTGCCACGCGGTGCGGCGCCGCACGCCGAGACATCCACCCCAAACCCACTGTGGCGTGGGGAGCAATGGGGCCAAAAGTGGACACCCCAACCCACTGGTGATGCTGGACACTCCAGGACACCCGCACCGACCCGGTCGGCTCCCAAGGCAAATCCACCCTGGAATCCTACGGGCGAGCAGCTCCCGCACCGCCAGCCGGAAAGCACAGAGCGACGGCAGGAAGAGCCCCGCGTGTCGTGCCGGACCCCTGCCCGCGGTGCCGGACCCAGGAGGAGCCCCAAGGTCCCAACCATGGGCACATCACCCCAGACACAACCAACGGATCCACCCGCGACCGGCCCGGCCACAGCCAACGGATCCACAGCCGGAGAGCGACCATCGGCAGCGCCCGTACGTGCCACGGAGCAAAAACCCACACTTCCACACGGTACCGAAACTGCCCGTTATTATATAATTCTACGTTCATCATCCTCCGTTTTTTTCCCGGATAACCCAGGACTTCCATCCAGCCAAACGTTTTCCCAGTGCATCCTCACAAAACCATTCAAAAATAAAAATAAACCTTGTAAATCCACAGCAAGTGGTTAAATCTCTCCCCAGAATGGGGAAATTGCAGCATCCCGAGGTACCACTTATTTTTAATTTAGCCCCAATTATGAAATATAGAATTATTCTAATCTGGGCAAATCATATCGACCATGAGATTTATTCCTGTCTTTTATAAAATATAGGTTGCTGTATAAACCTGAGGAAAAATATTTAGCGGCAGAGAAGGTCTGTGGGTTCAAACAGTGCATTTTAACCTTGGGTCTTTTCCCTCTTTTTTTTTAACCCCTTTTTATTTCCCTCTTTTTAAATGAGGTGTTAAAGGGGGGAGAAAAAAGAATGAAAACGAGGGACCAGCAAACGCATAAATGCATTTTTTCTTCATTTTTAAGAATGAGATGGTCTTGTAGTAACTCTGGAGACAAAATAAACCCACCGCTGGGTTCAAAAAGGGAATAAGCAGGAAACTCAATGGCAATTTCAATCTTTGCAACCCCTAATAAATTGCCTCGAATTCCGAGAGCCGAAGGCGCAGGCGGGGAGCACTGGCGACACGGGGCGCTCCCACATTGGGGAAATTTGGGTCACATCCCGGAGCCAGGCGCTGCGGACGTGCCTGCTGAACCCACCAGCCATTGTCTGCTCTTCCCTCCCAGCCCCTCACGCTTTCCTCCGCTCCATTTTATTTCCCTCCCCTCCTCGAAAATATTTCCCCTGCCAACAGCAGATTTAGAAAAATATAAATATATAAATATATATGGAATAATGATCCACCATGGATTTTTCGAGGAGAAATTCTCAGCGGCGTCTACGAGGGGGCGAAGGGGATGGAGCCGACGCCATGGCCGGTGCTGGGTCCCGGGACGCCCATCACCACTGGCCAAGGGGCTACTTTTGGCTGTTGGCACCACCGTCGGAAGCCTTGGGTGCCAAATCTCATCCAAAGGAACCCCTGGGCGCCAAATCCCAAATGCCAGAACCTTTGGGCGCCAAATCCCAGCCGTCGGAACCCTTGGGTGCCAAATCCCAGCCACCGCCCCAACCGCCCTCATCTCCGGGATGCCGGAGTTGGACCGGGGGGGCCCCTCACACATGTTTGGCATTTGGGAGAACAAAACAAAAGAGCCCAAAGTGTGGGAGCTGGTGGGGGGGAGCACCAGGAGCCGAAACCAAAAACTTCGCAATGGGCAAAAAAAAAAAAAAAAAATTAAGAAAAAAAATGTAATTCCCTGGCTCTTACAATCCCCCACAAAAATGTGAGGGAGATAATAAAATCCATATGCACCGCAGGCGGCCCGCGGTGCAGGCACCGCCGCCAAGGCACCGCCACCGAGGCACAAAGGGACGGGCTCGCCCCAATTTTGGGGCGGCGAGAGGGGCGCGGGTGCGTCCCCCCAAAGGGACGTGTGGAGGTTGGGCGGGCATCGGGTGCCACTGAGGGTCCTCGGCCCCGCGCGCGTCCCAGCGCCGAAACATCGCCGGGAACTTCACCCAACTGCGCCGGTGCCATCGAGGGGGAGAAGGTGCGACCGAGGGTCCCCCACGGATGGCAGCAGGGGATGAGCCACCCGGTGCTGGAGGAGCCGCCTCATGTCGCTGGCAGCCCAGGGGACGAGGACCAGGCCACGCCGTGCCCCACGAGGCCACTCGTCACGCAGGGACCGAGGGGGACAAAGAACCCCCCGTTTGACCCAGAAAACGGGGCAGCCCAAAGCCAGGGGCCACAGAGGCAGCAGCACCCACCGAGCTCATCCCTCGCCGCCCACAGACACTGCCAGGCTTGGGAGAACTTTGTGGAATTTGGGGGGAAACGAAGGTTTGATGGTTGGTTTTTGTTTTTACAGGAATCCCCACAAATGGGCCCGTTCGGAGCCCAAAGGGTGTCCCCACAGGGTGGACAGGGGGTCCCGAGGGTCCCCAACCACCTGAGCATTCCCGGAGCAGAATTCTCTCGCTCCCAACTCACCAACAGTTTTTGGTTCCTCAAAAACATGAACAAAGAAATACAACAGAAACGAAACTCTTGCCCCCCAAAAAAAACCACTCGGTGGGGAAAAAACACACAGAAAAATCGAAATTCCAACTGGAGTCAGGAAGCGAAGACAACTCTGGGGATTGCGCTCCCAGGATGGGAATGACCCGGGAGCAGCAGGGCCGGGCATTCCCAGCTCCGCACCCCCCGTGTCCCCCTCAGGCCCGTTTTGCCATTTCCCCCCCAAATCGTTCTTTCCGACCCTTCCCGCAGCCGCACCCGCCGCTTTGGGAGGATTTCGGGGTTTTTTTCGCAGAACCTTCATCCCGAGAGAGAGACCGAGGGGGGGACGGGGCAGTGGGGGGAGGAAC